>VWZD01004039.1:398346-550377 GCA_013396695.1 Sakesphorus luctuosus
GGTGGCCCCTGCTCGGCGTGCACGGGCTTGCACGGAGAAACGTTTTACAGACTTTTTGCCTGTACCGTCTTACACTGCCCAAGTCTGTGTTTAACATACCGGGGCAAAAAAAATTCACACCTCCTTCCACATGAAACAAGGGCCGTGTATGCTAACATGGCTATGGAAAACATCCGTTGCTAGTCAAAGATGGATATTATTTCCTCCCTCCCTCCCTCCTCCCCCCAGTATAAATTTGCTTTGGCACGAGCTGATGCTGGGGGTTGAATTCTTGCTTTACTTCATCCTCTCACCCCTACCAGACTCGGGTTCCTGTGGTTCTTGCAGCGGGGAGATGTGCGGTTCACAGAGGGGGCTGCCTTTAGACCTGTTTTTTTCCGCTGATATTCCTGTTTTAAACAGGCTCCGAGTTTCTACTTAGGAAGTTACACTTAAAGATTTGGGGGTTTCCCCATTGATTTATTCAGTTACATGTAGTGTTAGAATAAAGGAACTTCTTTCATGGGGCTACCTGATTTTCGTGTAAGTTGCTTTCTTTTGAATTTAAAGCTTTTTAAAATGGGATTTCTGCTGGGCTGTGGGGGGATAATGTAAGGCTTGCTGCACACAGAGGACACCCCAACCCTTTCAGGTGGAACTGGCATGGGGAGGAGGGGGCCACAACCCAGTAGGGCAAGTGCAGGAGAGGGATGCTGACACTGTGGTTTAGCTGTCACAACTAATGTGGCACTGGGAGTGCAATGGTGACAAAAAAAACCCTGTTTTGCTCCCCACTCCCCCTGCCACTCTGGGGCACATGGCAATCATCCACCCACCAGCCTCTCTCTGTAGTGGGTAACCTCTGGTCCCCACTGGTAATGAAATGAAATGCCATCTGGACAACCCTGAGGTGAGAGGATCCAGAAATGCAGCTTTCCTTGTCGTGCTGTTTTCCCTCAGGACAGTTGCCCATTTTGACAGTGCTGGCCGAAAGAAGGGCAAGAATGAAGGCGACTGTCGGCAAGAGCTGGCAAAGAAAATCCTGGCAGAGCAGGGCCAGTGGGTTGGGACTGCTCATCACCTTCCTGGGGAGTTACTTGGTGAAGGAGAAGGACCTTGCCATTCTTGACATCAGAAGTTTGATTCCAATTTAAGATACAAGCCAGAGAAAGTATTCCTGGAAATAATTTTGAGCAATTAAGAAAAAAAAGATAAAATGGTGTGGGGGGAAGAGTTAATTTCTTTGTCCACCTTCCCTTCTTAGCTGCCTTCCTCTACAACCTTGGGAAAATGTGCTCTGCCTTGGTTGCACCCTCTGTAAAATGGGAATAGTAATAGTGACAGTCCCCTCCTTTTAGATCCCTGGATCAAAGGTACTATATAAGTTCAAAGTGCTGTTTCTATAGGGCATTATTGCCAAATTCACTATAAGCAATTCCATTGGGTACTTGATAACAACAGTAGAATCAGTCAAACGCCCTTGATGCATTGCATGGTCCCAGATACCTTTCAGAGCCTCTTTGTGTGCCATCCCACCCCCTGAGGTCTGCAGGGATGGGGCTTTTGGAGCCTGGATTTTGCAGGAGCAGGAGGGGTACAGTCCGTGTCTTTGCTTCTGGCCCCTGAACTATGGACCGCTTTTCTTTTTGATCTGACGAGGACAACTGGAACTAGCCCTTTTAAAAACAGGTTTAAAACATACAGCTTATGTCTATATATATATGAATATAATAAGACCTTTAGTACCTAATGCTAAACTCTTGTTGATTTTTAGCTGCTTTGCTTCTGCATGGATTGTCGTAATTTTAATCTGTATTTCTTTCACTACAAATTGGTTAGGATACTTTTGGACCTAGAAATATTTCTAATAGAAATTGGATTCATATTAGCTTTGCAATTTTTAACTATTAGGAGGCTAAACATTTTCTGAAGTTGCACCTAAAAAAACCCCAAAACTCCACTTCAGCAAAACAAGTATCTTCATAGCTGAAGTGTTGCAATTATGATTAACTCTAACTTTTCACAGTGTTCTTTCAAATATAAAAATGTTTCTAAAATACATTTGCTGTTTCTAATTTTTCTAAAATATGGTGTGTCAAGTTCCACTATCTAAACAAGAAGAGTAAACGTTATATTGCATATTACAGTGTGGGGCTTCATGAGTAAATTCACAAACAGTCTGGTTGTTCTTCTCTTTCTATTTTTTTCCCTTCCTCCTCAGGAAGCACTGAGTGTGCATATACAGCTTCAGACGTTTCCTCTGAGCTCTTTTATACTTTAATAGGTTTGGTTTGGTGGCAGTTTGCTAGAAGAATATGCTGCAGATATATTTTTTCTGAAAGGTCAAGCAGTCTCCTAACATGTCCATTGTGTATCATTGCGGTAAGAAATCCTCAGTGCAAAGGAGAGCTTCATGGTTAAATTTTAAAAGATAATGATTTAAATCTTTTTGTTTGCCTTTTTGGTTTTTTACATCTTTGGCACTGCTTTTGGAGACCCAACTTTTAGCACAGTACAAAGCAGGAAGCCCATTAATTAAAAACAAAAAACAGCTAAAGGTAAACTTAGTTGGTCACCTTCCCTTATGAAATCCTGGCATTTAACTATGTTTGTAAGGAACATAGTAACGAATGAGTAGCCATGGCACTAATATGAGGACAAAGAAAAATTACCAATTACAGAAATATCTAGGGCTCTGGGCCTGAATCTTTGATTTCCCATATGGATCTTAAAAATGTATGCATAATTGGCTTCTAACCGTGCATGCTCTAGGAACATACTCCAGAATCAACTACAGATATTTTTTTCAGACACTGACTAAATACATATTCCCTTGTCAGCAAAAAAATACATCATTTTGATCCTCTTAAACAGAAAAAAAAAAAAAGGAATCTTCTTCCAGCGAAGTGAAGTTGTAGTATATTAAAAAAGTCACATATTTTCACTTTCGTACAGGAGCGAAGGGGAAAAGAGAGGAGATGCTTGCAATATTTAAGCACTCCTTAGGCAGGACTAATCCATGCTACTTCTGCCTCATACTTGAGACCTACATTTTATTAATACGCATCAAAATCTTTGCTGTGTTAAAGCAAATAACAGTGCCATTTGGGCTCAGTTTCAGTGAAAAAAATTTATTCTTTATGGGAAAAGAAAAATAGAATTAGTCAAAATCAAAATAATGGTGAGATTTCACTTTCCTCAAAAATTATGCAAAAAAAATGACGTGAGTGTGTATCTGGGTCATTTTGAAGGAAAGACCCTACAAATTAGTAATAAATTAGTACAGAAGATACTGATCAAAAAATCTTGTTAACTGGTTCAAATGACATAAATTCGAGTAGTCTATAAATGTTGCTGCAAGCGTTGGAAAAAGAATTGTCATTGGCCACCAATTTGATTTTAAAAACCTTATCCTCTCCCTCCATGTTCCTGTTTTTGATATATGCAGTATCCTTTAACTTTTCCCTCTTTAATTCAGCACACATGAATTTCTACAATAGTTTAACTTTATTTTTCAGGTATGTTTCAGAAAGTAATAAAAGGTCTCCAGCTGATTTAGCAGCTGAGGCATTACTCATCAGAATATCTGATTACTGGCATATTAAGCAATGGAACAGACTAAACATGAAGCATTGCATCTCCCAGTACATATAGTTTAATTACTACTAGCCAAACAAATATCAAGATGGCTTTATATTCAAAGATTAATAACTAATATTGATATTCAAAGTTTAATGCATGATCATGTAAGCAAAGATCCACGATGCTGATCAAAATGTTGTCATTATCGCAACTATGACAGCACTTAAGTTTTCCTTTAAAATTTCTGTGTGCCTGTTTCTTAATGGTTATGGGTCTCACACTCCTCATTTAAAACAGTTGCAATGGCCGTGTTCAGGCACCCTGGCAGAAAAGCCAGCCAGAAACACAGGGAAAAACAATAACAGTCGCAGAGGTGTGACACCTACCTCCTCCTTCCCTAATCAGACTCTGTCCAGATGAAACCCCTGATTTGCCAGAGTGGTAACCCTTTAATTGTCAATATTCTAAATATATAGCTGCACTCATGTAGAAAGCTGTCTTTAGAAAGGTAGTTGATATATAATTTTGCCTTTTTCTTTCAATAGCTTTAGGCCAGATTTCCTTATTCCAAGTAATTGACTCTAATATATAAGAAGACAGTAAATTATTAAGACCCGATTTTTATGTTCAGACCACGTTTTCTTAATTGTCGTGCATTCTGAAAATATGAGGCTATCAGAGTAAGAGTTTAATTTGAACAAATCTCCAAACAGGCTGTGCATGGACTAGAGCTTCAGAATGTCTCTATGCCGTAGAAAAATTCCCTCTTCCCTTTCTAGCAGAAAGCCCCGAGCAGCTGTAAACACCTCATGCTATCTAGAGGCTTGGCTCCCCTAACGCAGCCTGGTCATCTTAACAATCTCCTGGTCAGACGCATTTCAATGACCAGTAATCACAATTTTCCTGCAGCATGGAGGTTGTTGTGGTTGGAGCATTTCTGCAGTTGTGGCAAGGACACACTGTGTTTCTTAGCGTCTTGGTTCTCGAGTTCTCACCCGCATGAGATATTGGGTAGCACCATACTTGGGCATATTTACGGACACCGTTGGAGAAAGGGTAGGAGCGATGGAGACAACAGCTCGAAACTCCAATGCCGCAACGCGATTACAGTATGTTTTCCTTTCCTTGTTCTTTCAATTCACAGCAAATTTCACTCCAGCTCTTAGAAATCATCATTCTTTCTCCCTTTTTATTTCAAAATGGTTGCATATTTTTCATTCACGAAAAGGTTAAAGGCGTTTCCCCATCGCAGGAGGGATTATCTTACCAGAGGATTCTGGGACTGCAGATGTATACTGCGGCAAAATCCTAAATTCATCGGCAAAAAAAAAATCATTTCCAGAAGCCAGCTGCTAAAAATAATAGAATTATAGTAAATCATTGATAAGATTAAAACATAAAGCCATTTTTATGTTCCAAAGTGCTCTAAAACATGAGTCTTTTCTCTTAATTCATTTCTTAAATAATGCAAATTTTAAAGTAGCTTTTCTATCCCAAGCACGCAGCGCCATGAAATCGATAATTTTTGATCTTTTGGTTAGTAGGCAACATGGTGAGCTATTGCAGTGACTGCAGGCAGCAGACATGTTCTTGTCAGCTAAAAATTTTCATATTGTTTTTGAGTCCATGGAGATTTGCGGATGGGATACAGCCAGTTACAGCTTCAGCTTGCACTTTGCTGGGGGGACGTAAACCAGCACTGTTTTAGATGCACGTATAGATATAGCTATATGTTTTAAAAACAAGAAGCATTACTGGATTTTAAACAAAAAATTATGTAAAAAGAATGGCTGGTGTGATTATAATCGCATCATGCAGGGTCCACGGTTTCCATTTAGTGAAATTTCGCAGAGGGCAACTTCTTAAGAACATCCCTGCTGTGCAGAGTGAAAAGCATGAACAAACCAAAGACAGAATTCATCTGTGTTTATATTTTACAGACAATGAAAAACCTACTCTTTGTATGCCTTTTTTTCCACCTTATTATTTCACGAAAACTGCAGCATTTTCCCCGCCCCCACCCGAACACTCACCACCCCAGCACTGCGGTGTTCGGTCTTTCTTTCTTTCTTTCTTTTTTTCCATCTCTTCTTCTTTTTTGCTTTCACAAATTCTGCACGCGCCATCTTTGTCTATTGTTACTCTTTTCTAATTTCTCTTGCCCATTCTCTTTCAAATCAGCTAATAAACAGAAGGCTAAATGCCTGATCAATGCTTATGTGTTGTATTCTCCCCATCTTTTTTCTTTCCGAGAAATAAAATTTAAAAAAAAAAACCAAACCAACACCCCACACCCCAAAATTTCTGTATTACCATAACCTGTTGTATACAGTGGTGATAAAAAACATTATTAACATAATAGCAACAGCTGCAGCCTAAATAGAAGCTATGAGATAATAAATGTGCTACAACAAATTAATTTGCTGCAGGTGCTTGTGCTCTGAACTGCGTAACCCAAGCCATTTCAAGTCTGAATACAATTATTATTCCCCCCACATGCTAAAACAAAGTGCAGAGTGAAATGTCCTGTTATTATACATATCTTGTCCTGTCCCCCGAACATTTTAACCATCAGCAAAGAGTAGAAGAAAGGATTTTAAATCCTTAGTAGAAAACTGTGGCATTTAAAAATATTTAACAAGGCTTCAAGTCATGTCCAGGCTTGAAGAGATAATGTCTGTTTGGACATTAATTTGCACCTATTGTCTCTTAACCAGAGCTCCATAGGTAAGGACTCAGCGAGGTATTACATACGTGCAATTGGCAAGGCAGGGGCTGTAAACATCTCATTAGTAACAGATGCATATTTGTATGTGTTGGCTCTTCCATTTACTTCATTGCACAGGAAAAAAATCACTTTGCAATCTGGCTTGTATAATGAGCAGTGAACTAAGCAGAGATTTTTACTGTTTTTTCTTCTGGTAAATATAGTGTTGATGAAAGCCAGTTACTAGTTACCTTACAGGCATGTACCAGTAGCGTGTTGCAGCATTCTTCAGACTACGAAGATGGGAAGTTAGATGAAGCCAAGTGGTCTCTTTTCATTTGGGCACTGTGTTGTAAAAATTAACTGTGTGGTTTCTTCTTTATCTTTTTATTCCTCCTCCCTTTTTTTTTTTTACTGCTCACAAACCTAATTGTCTGAAACCTGGTGAAAAGGGAAAATTAAGGGCTTAGATGTGCTGACTTTACCAGCTTTTTCATTGCCATGGCACACACACCATTTTTTTCCTGTTTTCTTTGCAAATGTAATTAGAGAACTTGTGTGTTTTAAAAGATTGATTATTCTCACAGAGTAACCTTGAAATGCTCTCTCTACAGTCATGAAAAATAGTGATGTGTGGATCCTAAGAGAACTAATCACACTGATGCCTCACACAGGACACTTATGCTCTGTGTTTTGGCGTAGCATTGTGGCAATCAGAGAAGCTCCACAGAGCTGGGCAGACACAGTGCTGCCTGAGAAGGTGGTGCAGATGGAGAGGCACAATGAAACCCCACTGATTGTGCAACCCTCGGTGGTGAGGAGGAGCGCTTGCTCACATGAGTCGGCCTGGGAAGGTCAATTGGATTACTCATGAGCAAGTGTGACGTTACCCAACTCGTCCCTAAGCTGGAATTTGCATGTCTCAAATCCCTTTTACCCAAGGAAGAAAACATATAATCAGTTAAGCAAAGATGTGTATACTAGTGAAAATGGTTTGGGGTTTAAGGCTGCTTTTGTATCAAACTCCTGTTTTGTTTTCTGTGCCTTCTTCATGTCTGCTCCAGAGATCTGATTTTTAAGTTATTAGTTGGGCTCAGCTTCCATCTATGTCCATAGCTATTTTCTTAGAGTAACAACTGGGATATGAATTCCTAAAATTGAGGCATTCATCTCCATAATGGTTCATGGTAATGTGTCTCCCAGTCATCATCCAAGTGAGTAAATAGTATAGTATTTCTGCATATGAAGCACAGTGGTAAAATGTGCTTTCACAAAATTCTCTGCAGGTGTTTCCACAGTCCAGTCAGCGTCTCCTTTCTCCTAAAGTAAAGCTGGTACTACTAATGAGTGGTAGTTTAAGCTCTGTCCCTCAGATTCTTGGTAGCTCCCTTTTCAGAGGCAGGGTGCTACTCATATTCTCAAAGGATGTCCATCTGACTACATCATGCTGCTGGACGTATCCAAGCACTGCCTGGCTCAGGTTGTCAGGACCACATTACACAGGAAGATACAAATCAAAACTGGAGGTCTGAAGCAGGACTGAGGGGCTGGTTTTCTGGTTATTTAGGCAGCTAGTGGAGTACTCCATGCCATCCCTTGTTCCTGCTAGCAGGCGATTTTGCAAATTTACTGTCTGCCAACTGAAATGACTTGTTTGGCACTCATCAGGAAATGGGAAAAGCCATGGCTGACCTAGGTCTACCCAGCAGAAATGTATGTGTTGGAGAACAGTGACTTTGCACAACAAAACATTACATGGTGGGAACCATGGGTGGCTTCATTAAGAAAGCATATGCAAATACTTCTGGAGGTATTATACCACCCAATTAATTTGTCAGAGGGGTAGAGTAGGTACAACACACTGTTTATTTTCCTTTATAAAGTACTCCTCCCTCAGCAAAGAACAAAAATGAAGAAGAGGACACCTGATAGCTGACTCTGGAGAAAAGCAGGTAGTTAAGTGCAGGACAACCTGTACAATGCAGGTAGCATGACTGCTAATGTTACATTGCTGTATGTATGACTGTAACAAAGTAGAGATTATTTTTTGCTCATGGGCTAGTGTGGCTCAAGATAAAGCTTTATTGTGAGTATTGAATGTCAGCCTAGTTCTCTCTAGTGCTGAGCACCCAATCCAGAAAGCATTGTTTGAGTGTTAAGGAAGGTCAGCAGGAGTACCCTCATTAAAAATTAACAAACAAACCCCAAAGTGAGAGACTGTGTTAATGCTTTCTTATATCTTGGTTATATCTGCCCTTCTGCATAATTATAAATTACTTTTTCTATTTTCCTCACCTCAGTTTCTGCAACCTGTTCTTACTCAGATTCCATTTCTGCAGCATATTCTTCAGCACTAGAAATGTGAACATGAATGCATGAGTCTGAAGCCCTTTCCTGGGCTGTCATCATCCACAGACTCACCTGTTCATTGTTTGGGGTTTTACAATAATATTTTGTTATTGGTTTGTGTCAATATTTTCTATTGATCTGGCTCTGCCTTTTTCCTCACACCCACCTTTCTCCCTGTGCACTGCCAGAGAAGTGTGGTTTGACTGAAACCATTCCAAGAGATACTGCCATTTGCAGCAGTGTCACTGGCCATGACTTGTCAGGCACCATCCATGGGGCTGTGGGGCAGGCAGAATGTGGATGTACTGCTGCCTGTGCCCGGGGGTCCCTGCAGCCCTCCCCCAGCCAGCCCTCTCACCAGTCTGGAGAGGGCTGTGCCATGTCTCAAGGCATATGTAGAGTTTGGGGCTGGGGCATAGGGTCACAATTTCTGAGCTCTTCTTTTGCCTTTCTGCAGGGCTGGACAAGCCAGGCTCTCTTTCTTTGCATCAGATTACCCTCAGCACAGAGGGATGGCTTGGAAAGTGTCTTTGGGTGAAGGTTTTAGCTCTCAGCACCAAACTGTCTGGAAGCAGGAGTGGGGAAAGGGCTCTGCCAACTTTGCCAACAGATTTATGTATCCCTGTGTAGGTGCCTGGTGCATATGAAATATTGTGGGGCAGAGATGAAACTACTATGGTTTCCAGGAAGCCCTAAGTGACAAAGCTGGGTTGGCAGCTATTTCCTCTTCATCGGCTTCTTCCTTTGCCTCCCCACTCTTTCTCTTTGCCACTGCCTTTCTCAACCATGAGGTTCTTGCTCCCACTTAGTAGCCACACAACTTTTTAAATTATTATTTGTTTTGGAGTTGTTTATTGCCCCTGCACAGTGGAGCAACTCTGCCCTATAAACATGGGAAGGCACATGGTGCTAAGGGACTCGAATATGGCGGAGCTTGTGCTGCAGGAGGAAGAAGGAGCTGATCAGGAGGTCTGTTGTGGGAGGGATCTGAAGTGGGAGTGGGAAAAACCCAAGAGGAGAAGGGGCACATCAGCTGCCGACACACACATCTCCTTTGAAGATCTCCACAACCGGAGGGAGGATCAGGTTGCCAGCAAATTCTCTCATACCAAAACATCCTGCCCCTAAAAAAAGGAAGGTGGAGCACAGATTGCCCAGGGCCTTTTGTAGTCACCCCCTCACACTGTGAGCCTCCCATCCTGCCACTGTGACCATGGAAAGTCCTGTGACAGGCTTTTGCGGCTCTGTTGTAGCCGGACAGAGGGGCGGGGGCACATTCCCCGTTTATGCCACTCACTAACCTACTTGTTGAACTTAAGATCCAAAGAATGTTTTGGTGGTACTGGAAATAGGCAGCACCCCAGTCTTTATTTGTTTTCAAACCTATTTGTTTCTAACATATTGTCACAGCAGGTGACTAGCGAATTTCACCCACGCACGTTGTTTTGTAAACGCTGAGGCTGCCATTGTTCGGTGAGTGACTGTTCAAATTACACGGCCAAAGACAGGAGAGGGATGATGTTCTAAACAGGTGAAAATGGGAGAAAAGGAGTAAAAATAATGAATTTTTGGCATGGATTTTCAAAATAATGGAAGCTTGAGCAAGAAAAAAAGATGAAAAGTTTTTGGCATGGGCACAGATAAATATGAGTTTCACGTTTTTGAAAAGTACAGATGATATGAATCTATTCATTATTTGAAATTCATGTCGGGTCCTGTGCAAGAAGTGTAAAAACTGATACTGACTTTTAGGAATGTCCCTCAAGACCTTTATACACCTACATTCTGTAGCTTTTCCTTTCATCCTCTTGTCAGTCAATACTTAACCCTTTTGGATTCTGACCTTTTGGTACTGCGAGGGCTCGGTATGGAGCTGATCGGATAGTTAAAAGGATATTCTTGCATATTTTCACAAATCAAAGCACCACACTTGGTTTACTGTGATTTTTGGTTTATATTATTGCAAATAGACAGGAGCTTGTTCACTGAGGCTCTAAGTCTTTCTGAATCTTCCCTAATTTGCTTCACAAACCTGTATCTATTTGAAAATTCATCTCATACATTTATTATTTTTTTATTCTTACTTGAATATTGAATCTGATGTTTAAAAAGCACCCCCTATCAAATCAGCAAGTGTAGAAGTTTCCATGTGATTTGCACACTCACTGAGCCGCTCTGAATAGTCTGAGCAGTTTGAAAAAAATGACGAGGCTTGTGAGCAAACACTGATATAATTTTAAAAAATCCTCTGCCCCAAATGATGGTAAATGTATAAAATAACAACTAAACAAAAATATTGAATCATCTCTTTACATTTAAAACATTTTTAAGTATGCACCAATCCCAGGCTCGTAGTAATATCCCTGACTGTCACCTAGTTTCAGGAGTATAAGGAAATTGTTACGGAAAAGATGACAACAATACGTCTTGTTGAAACTGAGAAACAAAATGAAGCAGCTGTACATCAGAGAGAAAATCTGAACCAAGAGACCGATAATGAGTGTGGCAAGTATTCTTTCTTGCTTATGGGTAGAAAAGCCAGTGAAGTCTCTGTTTGAAGACAGAGCACACAGTAATGTGATCATAAAAATCTCCTAATGGGGACTATGTGATGTTTGGTAAATATATTCCTTTCAATCCATCTACACACAGTCTTTCAAGGGTGCCTCAAATGGCACTGGGGATATGATGGTGTCGGCACAGACAGGTGTGGGCACAGCTGACCCTCCTCTTTTGTTATTATTGCTATCATTATTTAATATATGTATTGCAGCAGCTTCTCAGAATCTCAAATAAAAAACTTCACCCCGTTTTTGTAAGGCAGTGTGCAGACATTGCCAAGGCACTGTCTGTGCTCTGAAAAGCCTGCAATTGATGGAAACAAGTGACATTCAGAGGGTGGGGAGACGAGTACCATAATTATAGGTGGGGCTGCTAGTATTACCTGTTATTAAGGGCTTGCCTGACACTTCCCATTTTAAGACTTGTTTTTGGTGGTTTGTAACTGCTTAGTAAACTTTAACCATTTGTCTCTCACTCGACTTCCATCTTTGGCTGCCAGTGCTGCTCAGTCTTTATTAACAGGCTGATTTATTTAATTTAGGCTTGGGGGGTGGCAGGGTTGGGTCTGACAGAGGGAGCAGTAGCTTGTAAAAAATGCAAGGAAATGTTGTCATTGTGCCTTTCAATGTTTATCTGAAATAAGGACACAATTATTATAATGCCATGGTTTTCTTCTACTCCCCCAGCTGTCTGTCTGCATCCGTCTCTGAGCTCTTGTCTTAGATTTGTCTTTCTGCTCTGCATTTGTACGATACCTTACTCAGCCATGTGCTGGTCCATGGCTGGTACACCTCTAAGCTGCAGCAGTCCCCAAAAATACTCTGGTTTAGCATAGGACAAATGCTATTGGGAGGTAAATTACTCCAGAAATCCTCACACTTGCTTCCTTATTGATTGTGACTCCTGAATTTCTTACCTTTCCCTTCATACTCAGAGCACTGGAAGTCTTTCATATTCGAGTATGAGTGACTTTTCTTGTCAACAGCAGCTCCTTTTAGTAAATGTTGTTTCTAAAAATAAGGAGGCAGTTTTTTAGTCTCTGTTTTAACAGAGACATGGTGCTGTTGGGGATTGCGCTGAGCAAAAGCTCATTCCTTTGGCTGTGTTTTTGGAAGCGGCACAGAGAGGAAGGGAATGACCCACTGAGTTCATATTTCCACTGGAAGTGCAAAACAGAGGGCCAAGATTCATTAAGATTGTTATATTAAGTCAATATGACCTTTCCCTTTGTATTTTGCTTCCTTCAATTGACTTGAAATTGGACGAAGCAGGGAGCATGTTCGCAACTTGTGAATTTCATTGGCAAAGGTCAGTGTTTTCGACCGTGTGGGGATCATTGTTTCAATAGTGATTTTTGTATTACCCATAAAGCCCCACAGACTATTTCAATCATCTCCTTTATAGTCAGTATTTTTTACCCTCATTAAACTAAAAAGTTGGCAAAATCTTACATGATTTGGCCTTTTAGAATAAATGCAAAAATCGCTGGATTTATGTTACACAAAGTTTTTAACATTGTGCTTTCCATACCTGAAGCCAAATCCTGCAAAGTGTTTTGGGTTCTTTTGCTTCAGTTTTAATTTTAATTGTGAGTGTTTTTGTTCCCTAGTGAAATGAACATCCCTGACATTTGCAGGATCTGTCCCTACATTTAACCAAGTCAGGACATAAAAGTTTGAAGGCTGAACGCTTGAAGCTGTTCCTATTGGGATTAGAAATGTTTTCCTAAATGCAGATCTGTGTTCTCTCCTTGTAACCTGGTTATGGACCATGTAATCTTTGCCACACTTTTAGAGTGTAATCATATGGAAAAGTCCTTGACCAAAAAAAGCAAGCAAGCAACACTAGAGCTGAACAAACCACAAATGTGCTTCAGAATCTGAGTGTGGGCAGACCCAAGAGCATTCAACACACCATGCACAGGGCAATTTTCTGCTGGTTTAAAAAACAAGTGAACAAAGAAACAAACCCCAAATCACTACACCCTCTAACAAATCTGATTTTACCTGAGAACTTCATGTAGCTGTGATTTGGGATTAATTTGTTCTTTCCTTCTCAGGTAGCCCCTATCAGCTTTCAATGATATAGCCAAACACATCTCGCTACCCTTCTACCCCAGTCTTTCACAGGCAGCCCACAGTCCTTGCTCTCAGGTCTACCAGATGAAAAGGCAAAACTGCTTTTCATTTTGGGACCATGCCCTTCACACATGCACATGCACAAAACTCCTGGGGGGGGGTCAATGGGGGTATATTTTGCAGGGATTGGCTTCCTGGTGCTTTTCCTGGGATCAGGTGGAGAGATGGTGCTTGCAGGGTGCAGTTTGCTGGCACCATGCCAGGCTTATGCCAGCTGCTGCAAGTGCATGGAATCACGGAATTGTTTGGGTTGGAAAAGATGGTAATAAACCAATTTCTATGCAAAAGAGCTTATTGCTAATAATTTCTGTCAGCTTCTAACCATTGGGTTGGTTTTTTATTCTTTTTTAAAATCAGATGTTTACAAGAAGTATTTCATTTTTTGCTGCAGTGTTTTAATGCAGTGCTGATGGTTATCATCTCCATCTGACTCATCCAGCCCAGAAAACAACTTATGCTGTTTTCTAATGTTAAAAAGTTAAAGATAAAATAAAATATATTTCCCCAAACAACTTGATTTTTTCCTTCTAGCTGGAATTAACGTGAACAAATTTCATAGTAAGGCACGGAATCTGCAAAAAGTCAGGCTGTAACCATTTGGTCTCTAGTTGCATGCTGCTCGGAGGGGGCGCCAAATGGTCAGTGAACCTGCTAGAAGTCAGGGAGACACAAGTCAAATTCTTTAGAAACCACCCACCCTAAAGTGATGATGCATAGAGGCGCTTTTGAAGAGACATATTTTGCCAAAGTATCTGTTTTGAGTTCTTCCAGTGAGATTCAATAGGTGTGGATGGGATGGGGGATCCTCTAAAAGTCCCTGTGAGCATCAGACAATATTAGACAAATTGCACTACAGCACTTTTAATTATTTTTTTTTTAAGAATAAGAAGGAAAATAAGGAGAAAGAAATGAGTGGCTGGTAACATATATCTATATCACAAGGCATCAGAGTTGGCACAGATCATCAGAGGGCCCTGAGGGCTAAATTGTTCATAAAGACTAAAACTTACCAGGAGCTGGTCTTTCTTCCATGGCAAGGCTGAGTGAGATGGAAGAACCTGAATTTCTTGCTGATCCTATGTGTGGCTAGACAGGTCTTCACCAGCAATCTCACATCTTTCATGAGCTTGAAATCCACATTAACATTTTAAAATAACAAGCAATAATTGTGTGAGCTTCCAAACTTTCCAGAAGCCTATTTATAGCCTCCTATAACCATATACTGACAACCAAATTCCTATATAAGCTGACATATTAGGTGAGCTTCTGTTGGATCCCCACCCCAAATAGCACTTCCCATTCTAGAGGGCTCCTCAGGTAGTTGCATCTTTGCACTCTGGATTTCATCCAAATAAACTTTGTTCAAGTGGGAAGTGCCAGATTTATTCCTGGTCAGTATGAGAGAAGGAAACTGGCTTGATTTCTCCCTTCACGCCTGCCTGAAGCTGTTATCATGCCCAGCAATACAGTATCAAATGGGAGTTGAATTCATTCAGCACCTCACCTAGCATAACCTATGACTGTCCTCAGAAACATCCAGTTTAAAAAGAAATATAACAAAAATGTCTCCAGTGCTCCTGTGGGGGTGTTGCCTCTTAATCAAAATTTCTGAAAAGTTCAGGGTGGGCTTCAAGTTGCAGATTAGGAAGCCAGAGGTATTGTGATTAACTCATCTGATCCCCTTCTAGAAATCTAATCTCGAACTAAAAAATTCCCAGGGCCAGGGAACCCAGCAAAACCTTTGGTAGGTTCTTGTAGTAGCCAAACATCAGCACTTCTAAAGTCTAGTCTGAACTTGTCCAGTTTCAACTTGCAGCTTCTGGGCGATGTCACACCTCTGTCTTCCTTAGCACACAGCCCAGTGTGAAGTTCTGTTCTTACAGACTGATCAAATCCGGCCCTTCGTTTGCCCTGCGATAAAATGCCAACCTTTTACTCCACCACACCTACTCTGCTTTACAGCTCATTAACACCCCTCCAGCCCACAGGCATCAGGAGGGGATGAAGTGGCTGCATCTAGACTGTGCCTGAAATGCTTAAGAGGTGATGTGGTGGGCTAAAGCTGTTTGGCTTGTTGACCAGCTCCACACATCCACATGGCAGCGTCTGGGGCAGCACGGCACGGAAGGCTGGTGTTCCTCACTGGGAGCACATATTCTGGCAGCCCTTAGGTGAGATCTCAAGAGACACCCTCTGTATCTCAAGGTTCTCTCACTCTTGTCTTAGAGACTTGGTCTCCTGGCTGCTGCATCTCCTCAAGGATTGGCTATTCTCCATGATCAGGCTGTCACTGCTTTCCAGGACAGAGTCCCAGATTCTGTAATGACCTCCTACAGTCATAGCTTATTTACATCTTTATATTGGGGTGGATTAGAAAATGTGCTGGTTGTTTACTGAAAGCTCGCCCTGCATCAGTGACCTCTCTTCTTTCTTCACCCCCAGCCTTTGTGTCATCTGCCAAATTTCTCAGCAAGGATTTTGTATTTTTTCCAGGTCACTTATAAAAATGCAAAGTAACTCAGCTGTTTGTGTTGGCAGAAAGGGCCCATGGGACTGTCCCTTGCAACTTGTGGGTTCTTTAAAAAATGGGTTTCTTATTATATCAACCACAAACTTCCCCCAAAGGTAAACTGCCTAGGAAATGAGTCCTATCAGCATCCCACTGGTATTCCAGAGCACAGCTCTACTGCACAGGGAGAAGAGATTTACGCATATTGAATTCACTGTTACTACTTTGACAAATAGTGTAATCCCTTGGAGCTGGTTTCTGCATAATCACTTCTGTATGTTTTATACTGACCTTAGAAACAGAACTAGAGATAGGAATAGTTGAGAAGATGGAAGACAGCTTACCAGACCCTTCTTTGCTCCGGGCAGATGCAGGCTGCCTGGAAAATGTTAAAAGATGTGCTCCAACTTCCAGTGTTTTCTTCAGTTTTGTAGTGACAAAAGGTTTGGGTTAAAAGAGGGATGTGTTTTGGAGGAATCCAAAAAGAAAAAAAATGTGTTTTCATTTGCGTAACAGTCCGAACAGGTATCTGTGTGTGTGTGTTTTAATCACGGTATGGACAGATCTGCCTCTGTGATGCTTTAATGCATCAGTTGCTATTCACAGGGAGTCAGGCAGGTCTGTAACCCCAAACAGATGGAATAAGTTTAATGATCAACTGAAATGAGAGCCAACATAATCTGGTTTGAGATATTTTAATGCCTTATCTTTAAGAGCTTGAACTAAAATTGTGATGACTCTGTGTTGCTGGCTCCTTTCAATTAAACATTTCACAGAACTGTGTTCATGTTGTGATTACATGTCTGTGAGTATCTGTGACTTTTGCTCTGCAGCATATTCTCAAGAAGCATATGTCTTGACATATCCCAGTGCCATCAAAACAAAGCTTGTAGAACTAATTATTCTTTATTTCTTTGAGTCCTTCTCCTCCCACTTCTTTCAAACATGGTATTTTTATTTGTCTGCATTTCTGAATTCTCAAAAGCAGCAAAGTCAAAGAGATGAGATCTGCTTTTTCCTCTAAAGGTGATGGTTGCCTGACAGATCAGATAGTGAAGTTTTAGCTAATGAAACTGTGGCAGTGTCAAATGCATTTCATGTCTGCCTTTGAGAGGAATATAATGGATTTGATTGAAGGCTCTGCAGACAGTAGAGGCCATTCATGTGTTAGCAATATGGATTCTGTGTGGTGCTGCATCTTCAGGCTTACTGTTCTAAAAGCATTTGTAACATTTTCAAGGGTTACAGCATGAAGAAATCTGAGCAATTGAATTTACCAGAGTCTGTCAACAAGTTATCTGAAAAACAAGGACTGGGCCCTCAGACCAGACTGATTTATTACCAGAGCACATTATAATATACAGTGCACACACTCAGACCTTTTCTGCTAAAAATGAGATTCAGTCACAACTTATACTTTATTTTTCACACTCCAGCAAGTGTGCACCAGCATGCAATTTGAAGACCCTGAGAGAGAAATGAAAGCTGGATAACATGTTTAACTTGATTTCAGTTTTTTGAATGTCCATATGTGCTTCTCCCCAGTATTTACTATGTCTGTTCCAATACCCAAATGCTAGCAGACATGGAGAAACAAATGAAATATCTTGTGCTCAGTGTAAAAAACCCCATTAAGTTACATACTCCTAATTCACACTCTTTAGAGAGCACCCAGTATTTCCAGAGCTGTCCTATAATTATAACTGTTATGTTTTGCAACATATATGCCAATGCACTAAGGCTGAGTAAAACTGAACTCTAATTGTTGAAGGCCACACACAAAAATACATTGTACTGGTTGGTTTGTTAACTTACAGAGATCCCAGGCTGACTAAACATTATTTTTTTTCAGTGATTTGCCCATGATTAGTGCCTCACTGAGGTTCTACTATAATTTAATTCATTATAAGCAATGTCATTTTATCAGCAGCATGCCACATGTATTGCCTGTGCATTTTCTTAAAGTCTAATTAACCTTCAATATCGTGTGGGTTAGTTAGTGTTGAAGGCTTGAGTGTTGGGGTTGTTTTAGCCTGTGTTTTCTTTTAACACCGACCTTTTCAAATTCCCTCCTAGATAATGGGATATGACTTTTAAATGGAAGATATTGCTTTCAAACTGATTCAACATAATAAGAGATAAAACAACTGAGGAACTGAAAAAGCAAATAGTGCCTCTGACTTAAAAGCAAAACAACTATCAGTGCCCCTAGCGATTGTCTAATTTGGAGACATTTGAAAAAGACAGGTCTTAAGGGGGGGAAAAAACCCTTAAATTGAACACCACTGCTTCAGAGTTGTGAGTTTCATCTGGCATGAATTAAGAACGGTGCAGATAAACAGTATCTGATGTAAAGCTTCATGGCACCGAGTTAACCCACCAGCAAATTTTAGCAGGAGGAATGAGCTCAGGCTGGACCAACATTCTGCTTCATGTGGCTTTGGCAGCTTTGATCCCACTTTACCAATCTGAACATGAGGAATTGGCTTGTACTGGGGGAAGAATGGTTTTGATTGTGAAAAAAAAAATGCTGCTCTAAATTGCTGTGCTATGGCCACATCAGATATTGGGTTCAAACATCTCAGAAAGACCCATGGCTCCCATGGTGTAGTGTGAGCTTTCCCCAAGATGTTGCACCTTCGTAAAGTCTGGAGGATCCGAACTGAAGTGGTGATGGATGTTAATCATTCTCAGGAGCCACCACTGGAAACTGCTGTGGCTCGAAAGCAAGATCTGCTTTTAGGACAGAGTAGGGTGAGGAGATCATTTTATAAAGAGAGCAGCCTTCAGCGTGTGCCAGAAACAGGTGTGAACTCTGCATTGTTTTGACAAGTCTCCAGATTTTATTTACAGTATTTAGAGCTGTTTGCTTGGTACTGCTTTTCCCATCCTCCCTCTTTTTTTTTTTTTTNTGCCTGGATCTTTTGGTGGTGGAAATACCTGGAGAGCATTTCCTTAGCATACTCCAGAGGCTCAGATAAGAGAAGACAAATAGAAGAAACTCAAGTGTATTTATTTGGGCATTTTAATGTTATGCATTTAAAGCAGATTTGCTGATCATTTGAAAACTCAGCCGTGATCTGTGAAGGCTCAGGGTTGCCAATATTATTAGCATACCCGCTGAAGAGTTTCAGATGATAAAGTTGTGAGTGGTGTGCTCTCTGGTGTGCTCTCTCAAGGGAAAGTCAGGCTTGGGAGATGAGGTTTGACTTCATTTACACCATGTGACCTTACACTGCTGCTTAAAACAGTCTGCTCTTTGTTTCTCCAACTGTACAATGAAGATAATGATTCTTACCCATTCTTAGGACAGCACTTTGAAATTTATAAATGAAAATATTATTTATATTCAAGAGGTTCCCAGACAAGGAAAATGAATGATTTCCATAAATGCAATGTATTTTTTCCAGTCTGGAATGTCATGTGTAGTTTCTGGCACTCACACTTGCCGAGGGCTGGTGTGAGATACTAGTACTTATAATAATTTTATATACATACAGTCCCTCTCTGTAGCAGACCTCTGTGCTTAATTGTCTGTATATACCTATATATGTGTGTGTATAATAGATACACCAAATACCACCTGAAATGAATAGGAACCTTTCCCACCTCACATTCCTGGGGCTGACTGCCTTTGTAACGCTCTCAGATAGCAAAACTGGAAAGTATTTTGTGTGACTTTAAAAGGTCAAAAACTCTATCAGTCTGCTGCCTAGTGAAATATATATATTAAAAATATTACTAGTTAAAAGGATGATGCAATGTCTTTCAGGAGGGTGCCAATGCCCTTACCTTAGTACAATTTTAAACTAATTTCCAGTCTGCATAATTTTGGTTTCCATCCAAATAGTAATGAAAAATCTCAGTGGATTTCTCTGAAGAGATGATCAGCTCCCCTGGGAGCTTCAGGGAAAAGGTCTCTCTTTTCCAAGATCAACCCATTGCACTGGGCAACAGTGCCTCTATGAAAGAGTCTAATAAGCAAGATAACAGGAGATCTATTGTTACCTGCAAAATGTCTACTGCATCTCCCTGAGGCAATGGACCAGACTGGAAGCTCACCTCTGCTTTCTGCCTGAGTTAGCTCTGTTGTTGTGTGGAGACTGCAATGAGTAACAGGAGAAATCTGCACCCAAAACTCCTGCTAAATACACCAGATGGGCAGGCAAACAAACTCACAACCCCTAATTTATGACAAAGTCTGCAGTGTGGAGAACCAATTGCTTGAAATCAATAGAGATTTAATGACTTATGAAGGTAACACAATCCATTTTGTGAAAAAGAAGGTGCTGGCAGAGGCTGCGTGAATGCTGGAGAAGGGAGAGCATCCTGGGGGACACGATGAGCGTCCTGCAATGGGGTGCAGTTGGACTGCAGGGGTCGGTGCAGGAGCCCTGTTTGGCTGAATGTCATTCACTGCTGAATGTTGGCAAAGTCAAAGTGTGGCAGGTCTGGTCCATCAGAGGATCTGAACTTTCTGTCCTTACTGAAGGATATGCCTCCTGATGGAAACCCTGGGCCTGGATAAGGAGGAAGGGGAAGATGCTACTTGAAGAGGGCATGGCAGAGAAACTGTGAAAGCAACAGTGCCAGGGAGATTTTAGTAGACTTAAACCCTGCACAAAACTGATCTAAGCACCATTTCTAGCAGATCAAAAAAGTGTCCCCAACACTATCACGCAGCCTAGGAGTACTAACTGGTTTCCTGTTTACACTATGTTTCACTTCCCCAGCCAGGCAGAGGTGAGGCTGTAGGATACTTAGCACTGGAGTCCTCATGAGGCCCTGAGGTGTACTTCAGGAATTAGCTGGGCTTTGGCCAAATAATACATTAGACAGTGGGGCACACTTATTACTAAGTGTCTCATAACACAGTATCTCTTGTTAAAGTTCCTAAGTCAGTGCAAGTACAAATAAGAGACACCCACTAAGCCACCTGGTCTGTCTTCTGTCCCGGGCAGGATTGCCCTCTTGAGTACAATTGCCTTTGCTTTGTAAGCACAGTTTTAAATGTATCAAGAGATGTATCATTTCACTTATGAGAGCAGTCAATACCCTAAAACACCTGTCAATAAGTTTTCATTTCCTTTTACATTTTTTGCCTTTGCAAATATGCTGTTACAAGTTATGCCCACTGGTGTTAATAACCCTTCTGACATGCACAGATGCCTATTGGAACTTCCCCTGTTCATCGCTTAGCCAATACATATACCTTTAGGGCCAGACTTTTACACACTTGCCCATAATATTTTGCTTTGTAAGTAGAACTGTTAAAATGTAGGGGAAAAGGATGGAATAAAAATTAAAGTGCTACTCCACGGGAATAAAAGGTGCCCCAATCCACCTCTAAACTATTTTAATCTTTCCATAAAGTCAGTCCAGACAATCCCTTAGACACTATTGTTGCTCTCCACTGAACCTGCCCTTTTAGATGCTAATAAGGTACCCAGGAGTGAATTTAGTATTCCTAGTGTGGTCACACCAAAGCCATATGGAGTGGAATCTTTTCTTCCCTTTTCCAGGAGATGATGTCTTTGAATTTGCAGCCAAAAATTTCCCTTTCTCTTTTTTTGCTCAGTCACATTTAATACACTCTCTACTATCACCCTCAGGCTTCTTTCAGCATTACTTTCCTCATTTTCCCTTCTGAGGAATAACTGAGTTTTGGATTATTTTCCCCATATATCTAGGTTCAAATCTCTTCAAGTTGAGAGTCCTTCTGTTATTTCCTTCCCATGGGTCATATCGTGTCATCAGCTATTAAGCACAATTCTAAATGTGGATTATAAGTTATGGATTTCATTTTCATTGATTGTCAAGGGGGAGGAAGGAATTGACAATTAGCAACATGTCTGAATTTAAATTCCATTTCTCTCATCATCATCAGAAATAATGGCAATTTTATTCATTACAGCTTAACATATAATATGTTATTTCAGATCAAATATTTTCACAAATATGCAGCTGAGAAATTGAAAATCTTCTCCTTAATAATCCAGAAAATAAATCCTTTCAACCTTTATTCACAGCCAAATGAAAAGTAGGAGATGGCATATTTAAGGTGTACAATAATTAAGGAAAACAAGTATGGGAGCTCTCTTTAAGGCAGGTGCAAGATTGACTGGGAGAAAACTAGTCTAGTAATTACAATTCATTCTCAACTCAGGATGTTGTATTTGTCTATGCCGTATGTAAAGTGTTTTAAACTAAATTTACCACGGATGTAAACTGAAAAGTTATTCCAATTGAACTATACGTTCTCTAATGGCTGAAGCAATTTTGTCCTATTCTTGAAAAAGCTGAAATAATGTACGAAGATGTTGTTGGTTACAAACGTGCTGCAGAAAAAGAAAGTGTCTGTTACACAGGGAAGATTTGTCTTCTCAGTTGCACCTAGAGGGAAAATTCATTAAAGTTGTCCTTCTGAAGTTGAATACAGCTTAGTGCTTTGCTAGGATATATTGAATCATAGAATCATAGAATCGTAGAATCGATTGGGTTGGAAAAGACCTCCGAGATCATCAAGTCCAACCCTTGGGCCAACTCCAGTCCCTTTACCAGGTCATGGCACTCAGTGCCACAGCCAATCTGTGTTTAAAAATCTCTAGGGATGGGGAATCCACCACTCCCCTGGGCACCACCATTCCAATGCCTGAGCACTCTCTCTGTAAAGAATTTTTTTCTCATCTCCAAGTTCAATTTCCCCTGGCAGAGCTTGAGCCCGTGCCCCCTTGTCCTATTGCTGAGTGCCTGGGAGAAGAGACCAACCCCCACCTGGCCAGAACTTCCCTTCAGGTAGTTCTAGACAGTGCTGAGGTCACCTCTGAGCCTCCTCTTCTCCAGGCTAAACACCCCCAGCTCCCTCAGCCTCTCCCCACAGCACTTGTGCTCCAGTCCCTTCACCAGCCTTGTTGCTCTTCTCTGGACCCGCTCCAGCACCTCAATATCCTTCCTGAACTGAGGGGCCAAACAATCTGCATTTCAGCTCCATTTTAGAACATAGAGATGTTCCCGGCATCAAAATTTCCTCTACTTCAGATTAGTTCATCAGATTGGCTTGCATTTTCTCATGTAATCAGACACACACGTGTCCTAAGTTCCTATGCAAAGGTATTATGTGAAGATGGAAGGATGTAAATTCACTTGAAGGAGGCTACTGAATGAACTGTGTATCAGCAGGCAAACCACACCATCATTGTAATCTCTGTGTGCACATCACCCCATATGGAGCAATTCTCAGCGTTAAGAACAAAATGTGTGTGGGGGGGGAAAAAGCTGGAAAGGTTATGGGATATTTGAAGTGGCCAATTGATGTCATTTCCACCTGAGCATTTTGTGAAATAAACATTTATACTTTAATCAATGATGCTGTTCATTTCTTGGCATTCCTATGTCAAAATAACTAAAATCAATCAGAATTTGCAAGGAGATTGCATAGTTACACTTAAATCATCCTTGGTAAATTTTTGGTGCAAACTTTTTCACCAGAACGTGTGGGTTTGTGTGAAATGATTTTGAATTGCCAGCCTTTATGGGTCTTTTTCTTCTACAGAAAGCAAAACTGATACAATATCTGAATGCTTCCAAAAGTGGCCTTCAAAAAGTTGATTCAAGTCCAGATGTTCAATAGCAACAGTGAACGGCCAGAATTGAGTATAAATTTTGTCAAAACAGCTCTGTGTAACTTCAATAAGTGTGACAGGGGATCTCCAAAGCGTTAGTTTATTCCCATGACACGGAAGCACATCCCTTCCTCTTCTTGAGCTGTTGCTAAAATTAGTATTCCCCAGACAGAGAGAGAGATTTGGTTGTGAGCATTTTCACTGTTCAAGGCAATCCTACTTTTTTGGTTGATCCAGTTCATGTCACACCCCCATCTTTGCTAAAACTCAAGACCAAACATGTAAGATTTTCTCAGACTTATTTTTTTTTTGTCTCAAGCATCTTCAGCATTTCATGGGCTATCTCTATATTGTCAGACAAGTGCTCTGCTTGGGTCTGGACTACCATGACAGCATTGGATTTTACTGGACCTGCTGTGACCATGGCACAACCCAACCCAACTCAAATCTACTCCAGGCCCAAGTGGGGCAGTAAGAGGAGAGATGTTTCCTTGGCCCAGCTACCCTGGCTGGCTGTCCTGTGCAACTGTGTTGGGGACCACCATGATGGGGATGGAGGCACCTCATTGTCCTGGGAAGGACATACAATTGGCTGTTATCTAAAGTAAACAAAGTTCGCGGCGGAGAAAAGACTTCACAACACAAACCCATAGGATTTAAGTGAAGACCTTTTATTAGACCTAGCACACAGTTTATATAGGGTTAGGACTACAGCTCATTGGCTAAAAGAGTTACCACACCACCACGCTAGAAACTTCAATTGGTGAGAACCTATCTCTCACAAGTCCCATGTTTATATTATTTCATCCTGGCTATTTTCGTGCACCTGCAGAGAACTGTGTATTCCTACTATGTGAACTCTTGGGGAGTAACCTCCTCCCTATCAGCCAGCAGTGGCTGAGCTCCTTGATGCTTCTGGCTGATAGCTGAGTCTCACAGGGCTTTCTATAGATCTGAATTGCTCACTTTTGATTTTACTGTAACAACAGTTATTTACAGCACTTTCAACACTGACAATGAACATTCTTCCTAGGAGAGCTAAACGAGATGTACTGAAAAGAGTTGAGCATCAACAGGTATTTTATTCCAAGGTCCTCACTAAAGAGCTTCCTCCTTCCCCAGATCTTTCCATAGAGAAGGCCCTGCACAGATGTCTGGGTGAAGACTTAAGCTACACACAGTTTCAAAAATGAATTTACTTCTCTGTTTCTCTAAGCACAGCCAGTGTCTGAGATGGTATCACTCCAAAACTGCAGATCCTGACTTAATTAGCTCATATGGCTTGAGATATGTAATCCCAACCATTAGAGAAAGCCTGATAATAAAGGGTAAAGATACAACACAAGTGCTTTAAATTAACACCAGCTCTGCAGGAACAGACTCACTAGGATGCTGAGTCTCAGTTTTAAGGAAATTCTTCCTGAGATGGGAGGTACTGGAGTCTGTCCTTTAATTTGCCCTACTTTGTCTGATTCTTCTTCTTTCAAATGCTAACTCCTATTCCTTTCCAGGAATATAGACCATTTTGCATATTCAAAACTTCCAGAAAAGTATCCAACCCTTTTGATATTTATCCAGACCAGATCTAACACAGAAGTTTCCAGTCAGTGATGAACCTAATAACCAATACAGCCAAGTAATAATTAACAACAATAATTAAAAAATACATTGCAATAATAAAACTGTAATAATAAAGTAAAAATCCAAAGCTGAGCTGGGAAAATGGAAAGGACAACTAAAATCCAAATGCAGGTTCCATAATAAAAGTACTCTTATGTCATTCTGTAGTACTGGCTCCAAAAGGTATGGCAGCATCCAAAACCGTGGAGCACTTTGCCTGAGTTTGCATGTTTTTAAAGCAATTGGCAAAAGACTCCTTGAAAAGGAAGCCTTGTGCTTAGAAACACAGGTGAATGATACTGTGGACATCATAGGTGGGAGAGCATGGGAGAAAGGTCTGGTGGTGGATGAGAACTGAGACATCTGAAATGGGATGATTTGGAGTAAAACCATGGCAGGGGGTGGGACCTTGCAGAACAGGGACAGCAGTCTCTAGATGCTCTCTCCACTGCTGGTGCAGGTCTGACTTGCCTTCAGCAGCTGATGCTGTGGCTCACAGCAGAGCCCTGCTGGGAGTCTCTGGGACCTTGTTCCACAGGTGTAGGCTGGGCTGGGTGCCCAGCTGGAAGGAGTGGGAGGTTGCTTGTCGAGTGCTGCTGTACAAACCACAATCAAACTTGATTTTATTTATTGGTAAGTGCCAGTGGCACATCGTTGTAAAACAATGTTTACACATATTTTGTACCCCCACATAAGCAGGGGGCTTTGGCATTAGACAATGACCCCTCTGGGACAGAGGGAATAGCAGGTAGATTGTACCTACCCCTCAGCCACTCCAGGTTGTACCTCATTGTCTATTTAGTTCAAGCCACCGAGAAAGGAGGGTTGCTGGACTGTGCAGTGCCGCAGACAAAGACCAGAGAGATCGCACACACCAATATGGTGCAACAAGCAAATCTGGTTTTATTCAAATTAACTCACACATATAAACTCCAGTTAACCCCGCCCTGAATACAACAGGTCCAACCCCATAGGTTAAGGCTGCAAACATGTACATATAATGTAAAACTCAGGTACTTTCCGGGTTGCTTGTTGTTATTTACCCTCTAAGTTTGATATCCCATGGTCCTCTGGACTCTCCCGAGTCAGTGGGCGGTGACTGTGCAGTGTCTAAATTATAATGACTGAGGCTCAGACACCAGTTCCCTCCTGTCAAGTTTGTTGTCAGGGAATGGTAGCCTGGCAGATGGGTGGTAACAAACAGCTGGAATGCAATAACAGTGTTTACTTGATGAATGTGAATACGAACCCTACTGTATTTAAAGTTGCTGTCTGCTGGCATCAATAGAATGTCATAAGGCAGGGAATCCTGCTTTGGTTTCAGAGCTGATCTGGGGAAGTGGAGCTTGCACAGTCCATGCTGAGATGTCACTGGGGTTTAAAATCTTGCTTGCAGGGTGCACTTTATAGGCCCAGGGCCCTGAACCTCTTCAATTATATTCTTCATCACTGTCTTAGGACCATGAGTTACTCAAAATATCAACTGACAAAAAGAAGACCAAGATTTGGTTCATCAGTTAAAATAAATCAGTCAAAGGCTTTTGATCCTGCAAAATTTTTGGAGAAGTGTAGAAGACCTGTTAGATGAGTATAGCTCTCTGGCTAAGGGTTTTAAGCACATGCTCTAATTTCACAACAGTCCAGGGGAGTTAAGATAATGCTCAGATGTTCCTGGAAGTGTGTGGTCTGGCATCATCCCACAGCCTCAGTTTCATTCACACAATGTGATGGGAGTCAGATTGATTTTGTCTTTATGCAGTGTGCATGAGAAAAGACTTACTTTTGAAAATATGATGATTAAAACTGCAAAGGATGTCCTGGGGTTACCTGGAGACAGGTACATACAAAGTGAATTCATTAAAAACTTCAGTGACAATCAATTACCATTTAGAGTAGAAGACTTTATTACTAAAAGACTGGGAGGCTGTCAGTAACACAAAATAGCTACATATGCATGTATGTATATGTAGCACAGGCATGAGCCACATAGTTTGTAGCCTGATGTTTGGAAAGATTGGGGTGTTCAGCTCAGAGACTTCGGACTGACTCCTTGGAATGTCAGTGGAACCTATTCCTTGTTGTTGTGTCAGTCCTGTTTGGCCATCTCTTGAGTCTGGGCTCAGCGGTTAGCTGGGGATAGACCACAAACTTACAGGGACAGGACAAGCCTTTCTGTGCACAAAGAAGCCAAGACATTTTATATCCACAGCTAGAGCTTGCATGAAACCCTACGGTTCCTTTTTGGGATGAATGAGAGAGAAAGAAAAGATTCAGACAGGCAACTTGGTTTTAGAGAGGCCTTCTTTCCTAACTACACCAACCACTGCCAAAGCACTGCCAGCAAAGGAACTGTTGTTGTGTAAGTTTAGTGCTGCTGCACTTTTCTAGCAAGCCAAGTGTTTTTTCTAACTGCATGGTAAATAAAGATCAGAAGTACACCAGGTGAAGAAAAACACGTGTATCTTCAGAAAGACTTTGTAAGCCTTCAATAGGTCTTCATTTTGACTATTCTCTATAAACTGAAGTTCTTAAGTACTGAAGTGCTGAAATATTTTGTTTTTCACAGTAACAAAAGCAGTTAAGATGGTTCAATGAGTTTGTCTTCCTTTAACCAACTGCAAACTTAAAGAAGAAAACAATTGAAATTCCTCTGAATGTAAAATCACATCTTGTAATTTAGTGGCTAAATACTGATTTACTTTTATTAGTTTAGGAAAGTATTCCTTGCATATTCTTCAATTTGTGCAACCAGCTGAAGCATGCAGGGATGAAGTTGCCCCGTGCACATTTCTGCTAGGTTGACAAAAGTACCCTAAGCAACAATACTTTTTCTGGCTCATGTTTCATTACCTTCCTGAGCAGACCTTATGGAGATGTCTGTTTAAGTGAACCTGAGCCAAGGAAACACCAGGCGACAGACTGAAAATCTTGGTTTAATTGAGTCATCATGCCAAGCGCATGGGAAGCCTGGTGACACGGACAAAGTGCTGTGCAGTGTTTTGGAAGGTTAGCTGCTTCCCCAGCCCCAGACATGCCAGGCCCGGATGAGCCTGAGGGACAGAGCCACCCCACGTGTGAGCAACAGGATGCAGAGGTTTTGCTGTGCGAGAGGCGTCCCACCGTCTGCCACGTGCCCAGCAGAACTGATGCATCCCACAGCTGTGTGGCTGCTCAGACGCAACAGTTGTGTGCCTGCACAGCAGAAATTTTCCAGGAAAAAGTAGTGCTCCCTGCCTGAAACCAAGTGTGTGTTTGAGGCAGGGGCAGTAGATTCCCACTAAATAGGAGTGTGTATCACTCAAAGGCAGAGCTTGGCAGATCTCCAGGGGCAGAGGCTCAGAAGTTACAAACCAAACTCTGCCAGAGCCCTGGGGGAGCTCTTTTTGAGAAAACAGTGAACAATCAGACACAAATCCCAGGAAGGCTGTTATCCCCACTGGAAGCAAACCAAAGAAAATGTTCACACCAGTTCTTCTGCATAAAACCAGGGGTTTGGCGTTACTCTACTGACAGTGTAGTCAGTTGCCTGGCTGGAAAAGTTGACGAAGGAGCAGCTCTCCATCTTTGCTTTCTCGTGTGAGTTTTATTTCCAGAGTTGTGGTGATAATAGGAACATCTTCAAAATCTTTGATGAAACCAAGGACTATATAGGCAGAAATTGAGCATAGCTGTGCCTAGTAAACAGTATTTAGTTACAGCTCTATAAGACTTCATGAATTGGGATCTTTTTATGAGTGATGCTGCAGCCATGTATGGGACTAATTTGGAGATTTAAATGCAGGCCATATGTGGCTGCCCAGCGCTCATGATACACTCGGTAGATTTTGTGACCTCGTGTATGTCCCTGATATTTCTTTTCCTTTCCTTAGGCTTCTTACATTTGTTCACTGCATACACAAACATACTCGCCTAGACTAAAGTGCTGTCTCTCCTGGTTCCTGGCAATTTTGCCAATGACTTTTGTGGGACTGAAATTTAATAACTACTGTATGAAATATTTTCATGCCTTGTGTATGAAATAATTTCATACTCTGTAGACACTCTTGCTTTGATATATTGGAAAATGAGTGACATTTACTGTCTCTGAGAATTAAGAGTGCCACATTTTCTAGGTATGGTCTAGAGGTAGCATGCAGGCTATAATTAAAAAACCTCAATGATGCACTGATCACCAAAGAAGCATTTGTTTATTTGCCTACAGTGCAAGTTGGCCATTTCAATATGGGTCTATCTATAATTACATTAATATAAATAAAGCTGGAGTGTCTGTGCTTTACCCAGCTGAGGACTACACTTGAGTTTTAGCAGAGCCAGAGGGATGAATTTAATTTGTTTAACAGATCAGTCAGATTGCAACTGGCCGTGTAAAACAAAGGTGATAACCAGAGATGCCAAAAAGAGCCAGCCACCTACGGACTCGGATCAAATGGGACCTTCTATGTGGGGCCCTGCAGTGCACTCATGACACCTGCACTTCAAAGGCAACCCACGGAAGAAAAGTGAGCCTGTGACCTTTGGCTCTTCACAACAAACAAAGAAGATCAAGAAGTGGCTGTTGGACTTTCTTAACTCCATTTTATTTTTTTTTTTGTTAGGAATACACAAGTCATTAGACCCTGTACTGATCGGATTTGCTGTTTCCCTGTTTTGTGTGGACCTCCTGAAGGAATTCTTCTGGGTTTAGAGTTTCTTACCTGTTCCAAAGAGCCAGGTATATATGGAGAGCTACATTAATAGGACATACTCTTTCACCAACAGTGCACTTCTGGACCTGTGCACAACTGGAACAAGTTGAGCCAGTAAAGCACAGCCCTGCTGGCGTGTCTGGCCCCAGTGCAGCAGCCATGGATGGAGGTTGGCTCTTCCACCAGTTTCATGTCCCTGTTGGACATTGCTGAGTCAACAGAGGTGTGCTGGGTGGACCTGGCCAAAGTAATTGCATTGTTCTCCTGAAGGCATTTGAGTTGCACAGCTAATGACAAAACCAAAAGAGGCATCAAGCTATAAATGTTCTAATTAAGAAATCCCTGTTCCTGTGTTTGATTGCACTTCCTTACATGTGACCTTATAATACTGTGAGTTCTCTGATGTCCACTGAGTGTTTTGGGGAACAGAAAAGGTAAGACTCAAGCTTTGCCTGCAAGTATAACATAAAGTAAATCTATACGTGTATCTGAACTTGAAAATTATAAACTATAAATGGAAAAATATGCAAAAGCCTGTTGCAACTTTTCTCCTCTGGCATCTTTCATGGCGCTGGGGTAGAGCAGCTTTAATGTACACTGGGACTATCCACAATGTGGGCACCAATGCAGCCCCCAACTGTTCATCTGTTTTGTTCTGACCTAAGTGGGGTCCCAGTTCTGGTTATCTGCAGGAGATGCTGTATTTCTATTTGCAGTGCCATCATCCTTGCTCGCCCACTGCTCACGCTCCCAATCCCCCACCTCTCCTTCAGCTTTGCAACCACTGCAGTACCCCAGCACTGTGCAAGGGCTGGCCCTGGAGAACTCACTCCAGTAGCAGAAATGCAGTGAGGAAAGGCAAAAAGAAAAAGGATATTTGCAGCCCAAGTCAACACATCCTTCTTGCTTATTGTCCATTTGCAGAAACCATTGCTGAAGGATGAGGCAGGGGTGGGATGGAGTGCTCAGTGGGGACAGGGGGTAGGGCTGCTCTGGATATAGCCCAGGAAAGTAATCCTAAGGGAACTGCAGCCTCAGCTCTCACAGAGAGGAGCATATGAGGCCACACAGTCATGCCAACCAAGAGTGGTGCTCATTTCCACATGAGTTTTGGGGGTTTTTCTCACAGTTTTCCCCATGACAATAGCAATGAATGCATCCTGAGTGCCAAGGAGCTGCAGCATTAGTTGCTGTCTCTTCCTTGTCAAAAATACTGATGTGTGACCTGCATACTACAGAGGAATTGGCAATTTTAGATCATTACTGGCGAAAAACATGGCAAAGATTAACTTGTCTCACCATAGTGCTGGTGTCTCCTGCAGCAGTGAAGGAAGAAAAGGCTTGACACCACACTGAATCCACTTTTGTCTTAGCAGGGTACTGGCTGCATCTGTTTGAAAGGCTTGTATTGTATCACTGCTCTTTGTTATCAGGTTTCCCATGGTGGTCAGTGTTACATATCTTACATTGTTTGAGCTAATTAAGCCGGGGAATCAGGGAAAGCACATTTCCGGCGGGGATTTATTGCCAAAAGATATTTCAGCTGAAGGGGGAAAAAAGGAAATCTCCCTTTATGTCCTGCATTCCTGAGCTGTTTCATAATATTCAGCGTTCAGCTTCATGGAAATAAGTGGAAAATAATGTCAGGAACTTTGAACTTGAGCAGTTTTCTTCTGTTTCGTTGAATTTAAAAGCACTATAAAGAAAGCTGGGGATCCGTGTAGCCACAAAAATAAATATATTTGAATCATCTTGGTTGGAAACAGAGTTACATGTGTTTGTTAATAATTTACAGGCAAATAACTGTTTGCTTTCTGGGTGCTTTGTGTCACTACTATTTGCACCTGCTTTTACATTTCCTTACAAGAGAAGTGCAAGTTGGCAGCGTTTTACATCTTCACTGGTATCTATTTAGGATGCTGGCAGAGGGAAATGGTTCAGTACTGTCTGCACCCAGCACAGTGGTTCACAGCAGCACCAAGGGGTGCTCAAAGCACTGAGTAGCAGCAGGGCTGAGCCCCGCAAACATGCCTGGCACAACAGTGCTCAAGCACCTTTTACAGCACCTTCAGCTGCCCAGCAAGTGCTGCCCAGGGGCAGAGCCTTGTCTGCAGTGGGGTTGTTGGCCCAGTCGAGAGGGGAGGCTTTGCTCTTACGTATGGGATGTCATACACAGGTTCATTGTTAGGAAATCCTGTGTGTGAACAAAGCCCTGCTTTTCTTTCAGATAACAGTAGTAATCACCATCAGTGGGACTGGTGATGATGACAGTTTCTTCATTTTCACCAGTAGGTCTAAAAAGCTTTGCTGAAAGAAGTGAGGATGATGATCCTCTGCATGCCAAGGTAAACCTCAGCAACTGGAGAGCATTACTGATTGTTAAAGGCATACGGTGTTTTGGATGAGAAGGTCCTGTTTCCAACTTTGTGTAACTTTTACCAAGCTTTGGCTGTTCAGCATGAAATTGTCTTCAGATGTCCTCGAAGCATGGTTTGTTTGGTTGGGTTTTTTTCATTTTGCCTTTTCTTTGTTTGTTTTTTGGGTTTTTTATATAGTTAGTTTCAGCTGAAACACTTCAGATCTCCCAAACATAACAAAAAAAAAGGATTTTCACCCATTGGAAAAAAACCCGCTGGAAACTTTATCTTTAGAAAGCATTGGCAGTATCCCTTCTTTGAAGCAAGAACTGAAAGTCTGATATCACAGTATTGTCAATGAAGAAAAATTTACCTTAAATTTACTAAAACTTAATTTCTAGCATTTGCTGTTTTGTACATGCTCATCACAGAGAAGAGCATGTAGCCAAACTCCCCTGATATCTGGCCTGCAATGAGCAGACTGGAGTGACACCTGTCATTGCTATCACTTAATCCTTAGGTCAAGTGAGAAGGGTCTTGGATAGAAGAGATTCCAGCGACTGATGGAATATGCAGGTGTCAGTGTGGAGCTGAAAGATAACAGTCTTTCCTATTTTTTTTAACAGGAAATTACATGCCAAAGCTCTTAAAACAATTGTGTTGAGATTGAAAAATCAGAAACTCAAAGTCAAATAGGAATAATTTCACAATTAAGGTTCTCTTCATAATCCCACACCAGTCCCTTTGTGAAGATTTGCTTATTATGATCCATCTTTAATTAAATGATGATGCTAATTTTTTTCCCCAAGTCCCCATCCTCATGTAGTACAGAGAATGACTGTGCTGTTAAAATTAATGAAGACTGTATTGTGAAGAAAGTCCTTGGCTGCAGAATCTGCATCCCAAGTGCTCCTTTAGCTGTAAGACACACAGCCCATGAGGTAGCAAGTTACAAGAAGGTTTAAGATTATGTGGTGTCTTAGGAATCCTTGCTCCTGCATACTTGCTCCTGCCACTGCACCTGGGTATGGTGCTGACAAAGTCACTTAAGGCAGGTTTTTCACTGGTGTATGCTAAAAGCAAAGCTGTCACTTCCAGGGCACCTGCCCTGGCATCCAGAGGCTGCTGACCCTGCTGCTGCTCTTCCCAGGTGAGACACCAGGCAGGCAACACTGGGAGAGAGAATCTCAACCAGCAGGCCAGAGCTCCCTGCTCAGTTTCCCTGTGCTTTTTTCCTGAGAGTAAATGAGCCAGACTAAAGTGCAGAGCAGGTCGATACCACGCTCCCATTCAGATAAGTGTGACACGTGTAACAATCATTCGTAGGCTGAAACCTGCTCTGGTGCACGCAATAAACTTTGGGAGGGAAACAGCTGGGGAGAAAGGTGGTGTGGAGCTTGCTGCAATGTTCCCTTCTACCCTTTCACTGAAACATGGATCACATGGGTAGGCCCCTTGAATGACCTGCTGAGCTGATAGAAGGAAAAACATCTGAAAGTGCCCCTGGAGGTCACAAGGAATACGAGTGCAATGTAAACAGCGCAAAGTCTTAAATCAAGCCACTAAAAAGCCTCTCTGAGCAGATCATCTTCTCACCTCCTTTCCACCATGAGGAAAGGTAAGGCAAGAAGAAGGGGAAAGAGGGAAGGGCATTGAATATTTTCGTTTATTTCACAGGAGCTCAGGTGTTGGACTTGTTGCAAATTTTCATTATGTGCAAAAAGGAGTGTTTCATGTTTTTGGGCTGTTTCTGCCTTCCATCTCCAGTTCCTAATCCTATCATATTTAGAGTCTGGTTACAAGTCCCAGATGCTTGGAGAACAAGTTGCAAAGGCAGTAACGCTGCCTTGTCTCAGCAGCATGGGGATGAGGAGGAAAATAGGGTCCTTACTGCCTCTCCAGCTTGGCTATCTCAGTGCCCAGAGCCCAGCAATCTTCTGGGCTGGGAGCAGATGAGGAGCAGCAGCAGCAGCAGCTCAGCATATTCCTGAGGCCATGGATTGATATGGGGTTGCTGCAGCTTTAACAGAGGTGACACCAGCCTTGGCAAACGTGACCTGCTCTATTATTGAACTGTGTGGTGCTGTTTTGCTTTTGCTTTAATATTGGTAATTATGCAATTTCTAGACAACTTCCCTGTCATAACCAGGGCAGCAATGCTGACAAAACAGGCTTTAAATAAGCACTTGTCAAAGTAACAGCTATTTTTGTTTGCCCTATTTAGCGCTGTGTTTAAGGTCTACAGTGGAAATCTCAGACAATTTTAAATACATGGTGCAGTTACTTTATCACTGCCTCACAATATTCAAAATCCCCAAGGCCTGGAAAACAAAAAAGTGTTTTGACAGCACCTTTTGGTGGTTCCTGCCTGCACGTGAAGGTCATAGCTTTTGCAGGACCTGCTTGAGAGCCAGGAAGCCCAGAGAAGTTTAGGGTTCATGAGCCCATCTTTCAGGCTGTAAGGACTGTTGGGCAGAAGAGATTGAATATGCTGCTTTCCCCCCATCTCTGAGATCTCTAGAAAGTTCTCCAGTGGAAAAGAAAGAACAAAAACACCACCACAAGACATAGCAGTCCTGCTGTTCCTCAGGCAAGAAGGAAACAGAAAGCACTCTCAAAGCCTCTCTGCTCATCATTAAGAAAACACAAGAAACCCTTCTTCTCTTCCTTTTTAAGCCCTGTCTGAGACCACAGTCTCCAAGCTTCTCAGGCACTGGGTTGCCTTGTTTGCCCAGTGCTGGAAGCAGAGGGCACAGGTACAACTTCAGCACATGGTGAGCGATGTCTTACCCAAGGTGCTGTGAAGGGGCATCTGCAAGGCCCCAGCCACGCAGCAGAGTAGGGATGTGCACAACCTGAAATATGTGGAAGCTCTCTCTTCAGATAGGGAAAGGAGGCTAGATGGGCAGTGGCACAAATGTGACAGTCATTAAGGAGTTCTTCCTTCAGGAAATAAAGTCACCAGCCAAGCACAAAAGTATTGCAGAGTAACATGTGGGAGCAATTGCATTCTGATTTATTTAGGCTATTCTTTTTTTTACCCCCCTGTCTCCAGACTATGGACTTCCTAGCCTGTCTATTCCTGGGCAGTTTGTGATGTGTTTCCAGAGAGTTTCTGGAGCTCTGCTCAGATGGTCACCTCATGCAATTACCTTAAAAAAGCTCTGGGGAGGAGGAAAAATGTTCACAAGGATTCTTGCTGCATTTATGAAGAGGACAATGGCAGTGAAAACATTTGGGGGTCCTGTGTTTTGAGCAACACCCTTGCTTTCCCCTCATTCTCATCTGTACCAGCGGATGCCAGAGAGACAGCCAAAGCAAACACAACACATGGGAAACGGTCTGTAAATCTAAAACAAAAGAGGTTTTCTTTTATCAGCTGTTTCCTGTTGTCAAAAATAAATTATCGCATTAACAGTGCATTTTTCAGTGCACTATGCATAGAAACATGGTGAATTCTTTAACTTTTTGAGCAGAATTTAATTTTATTGCATGTATTAAAATAATATCATGTATGTCTATTTATCCCCATTGCATTCCCTCTCTTCTTTGGTGAAGGGCTGAAACAAAACCCACCTCAGTAGCTTAGCAGGTTAGGCAAAAAATGCTTTAAATTATGGTGGTTGAATGGCACCTGCCTTATTTCCCTGAGCCTGTCCTGCTCTGCTGCTGGAAGCATGCAGAGAGGCTGGTGTGGATGCAGGCTGACCTCACATTCCCAGAAATCCCTGGCTGCTATGCTGTGGCTCTCTATCTCCTGACTCCTAAATGAGCTCCTGCAGCACCGGTCACCCACTGCTCCAGAGGGTGAGCTAAGAAGCTGAAAATAGCCTCTTTTCTGATAATACAGGGCTCTGCTTATAAAGGCGGTGTTCTGGCATCCCAGATAAGATGTGCACAGCCTCCTTTGGTTGCGTTTTCAGCCTCCCGAGCCTTTCTCTGCCTGCCAGAAGGGTTCATGCGGTGCTTTGCCTTATATGCAGGTGCTGCTGGAAGAGCCTTTCCCGGAGATGGGTCTGACGGATCCAGGCAATCACGGTCAGGGTTGGGGGTTGCCTTGCTCGGTGCAGCACTGGCAGGCATGACCAGGGCTGTGTTATGGAGCACTTTAGAGCTACAAGGGGTGGGCAGACCCCAGGTGAGGGCAAGGGTGTTTCCAAGCTGTGGCCCAGAGCTGCTGTGGGGGCAGTTAAACACCTTCTGCTGCCCCACCTGCCAAGTGCAGATTGTACAATTTGTGTGTGAGAAACGGAGTGAGCCATGAGAAGAGGGAATAGTCCCCTGAAATTGTGGGGACCATGGGCTTGGTGGGCTGATAATCCCTGGTTTAGGGAGGCGATCGTGGTCTCTGAGATGTGATAATCATGCTATTTGACAAGCATTAAGATATATTCAGCTTGGATGGACTGCTGGCTGTAGAGACATCACAAGCAGATATTTGGAGCACTTGTAGGGGTGTATTTCATAAGCAGAGCAGTGTGCTCCCCTTTGGCACCTATATTTGTGTTTATATGGAACCATGATACTTGTGCATGGATACCCCATCAAACATCACTGGCTGGGCAGGGCTGCTTCTCTGAGTCCCAGCTGCTTTATTTCTGAGTGAGAAGTACAGAGCCTGGTTAGGTGAGCATGTAATAACTATATTCCAGAGCAGGCAAAACAGTGGCCAACCAGGATTAGACAATGCCTACCATCAGTAACCAGTTCAGTCCTGCACCCTGGGATTAGGTTCTCTGCCTCTAGAAATGGTACTAATTAGGAAACACTTATAAAAGTAGAATTTCCTGCTACTCTGGCAGCTCCTCCTCTTGCCACAAGAGCCTCTGCACTTCACCTGGCATGCTGAAAGTGCACTTTAGCAGAGCCTGTCCCCTCCACTCCACAGCACCTTTATGGGAGAAACAAGCCTGGAAGATGTGCTGTGGTGATCTCTGGGGAAACCTGCTGCAGTTGTGTGGAACACATCACACCTGTGCTGCTTCAGCACTCGTCTCTCTCAGGTTAGAAACTGCCATGGCATCATCATGGAGTTAAAGTGCTGCAGAATATTCCAGACAGGATGAAGGTGTTTTAATGCATGCTGACGCCTGGTTTTGAGCCAAGGAGTTTAGCATATATTTGCATACATGATTTCAAATCCTAGTGTAAATAAGACATAGATATTAGCTGATAACAATGTTCTCAGAAAAATATGACTAGAAACACTGGTTGCTTTGAGATTTGATAATCATGTAGTCTAGCAAGTGTGAATTAGGACATAGTCAACCTGCCTAAAGTATTAGCAGCAGTCATATCTTGAATAGGCCCTTACTTTCAGAGTATTTACAGGATATTTCTGTGGAGCAACAAACTCTTGGTCATGGAAGCAATGCACCCAAATCTGATGTGTTATCCTCTGATTTCCATCAGAACAGCCCAAGCTGAGTGGTCTGCCAGAACTCCCCTTGGCTGTGTGACATGCTCCCTGCCTCAAAGGATGGTCCATCCCAGGGGTTTTGTCTGCAATTTCAGCACAGGTGGGTTTGGTCAATGGGACACTTATGTTCAGTATGATGTCATTTTGTGAGTGTAGGGCCAGGCTTAGCAGGACAGTGGACACTGATGCTGTGTTTGTGAGGGTTGGACTAAAGACATATGTGGCTACAGTGTCATTAAATAAGCAGGCCTAAACACATGGAGAAGCATTTTGCTTCTTCTGAGTTTGTTCCACACATTTTTGGTTCAGAAAGGCTTCTATTTCTTTCTATTTGTGTCAACCCACTAGCACTGACAGGAGATAAAAGCCTAAAAGTCTAAAAACCCAAGTCTGTTGGGTCTGAGCCTGCAATACCTGTCAGATGTGTATCTCGGATTTTTTTTGCTTTTTATTAATTTTCATATTTTTTCCATAAGATTTCTTTGGAAATGGGATTTTCTTAAATCCTGTGTGTGCTGTGCTTGGAAGGGAAGGGTTTGGCACACCCTGCGTCTGATGGGCACAGGTGGGGAAGGACTCAGACGTTCCCCTCTGCCTCCTTGTAATGTTGGTCTGGCCAGCAAAATAAATGGAAATACCCACACCTTCAGGAAAATCATCTGATTTTTTATTTTTTTAACAGAAATTTGAGTCTACTTTTTCCTGTGACTCACATGGGCACCACCAGCCTGCAAACTTGTAATTCCAGAGCTTCTTGCAATAGGTGCAGCCAGTGGCACATGCAGGAAAAGTCTTTGTAGGTACTATGCATCAGTGATGGAGGAGAAGAGGTGTTTTGACTAGACCAGCTAAAGAAGAAAAGGTTTCCCTTGCTTTCCCTAACTCAGATATGACACCCTTTTTCTTTTCCCTCCTGTGACTGAAATCTCCATGTCTTATCATAAGTGAAAAGGGAGCCCCTTTTAAAGCAGTTACAGACTTTGAAAATATTATGTTAAGCCTTTTTTTCAAGGAGGTATGTCACCAAATGCATGGGCCTGAATCTAATCACTGAATCAGTCACTTGTTCTTGGAAGTAAAGTCCTCCCCAACAACATATTTCTAGCTCTGCAGCCTCTTAAAAAAACAGGGGGCCAAACAAGTTATCAAAATTATCGAGTGCTTTGGTTTTACCTGGGGATCCTTTCAATTGAAAGAGAATTTGGAGGGAGTTGTGGTTCCCCCGGGGAGCAAGATGTCCGGGAAATGACCTGCTCAGGACTGCCCGGACTGGGATAGAGAGCTCAGGAGACTTGTGAAAATGGAAAACAAGAGCTAGAATCTTTCTCCTTCCCTCTTGAGCTATGTTTTTGTTTCAAAGGTGGTTCTATCCTTTCCCAACCGGGTATTTAGAGTCTGGTTGGAAACAATTATTATCATTCACACAAAGTACTTTATTTCACAATTAAGACCGTGTAGCAATAGTGATTGAGAATTCATGTCTCCCAGGCATGGGGTAAATGAGTGCAAATAAAACATCTCACCACTGTTGTTCAAAGATGTGGCCTTTTATTCATTTTCACAAGTGTAAGAGTGTCATATTATTTTTTTAGAATGTCTTTATCCTGTGAGGTTACTGCGTGCAAAATTCAGGGCTAGGATCAGCTCTAACACTGCAGTGAACAGGCAGATCAGCCACCTCAAAATATTTTTACTTAGCCCAAGTATATGTGCTACTGGCAGCACATAAAGAATTGGTTTGTAGACCCCATTCTGAGCAAGGTCAGCCTGACAAATGAGCAGATTCTCCTTGTGTGTTAAATACTAATCAGAAAAAAATAAATATTACAGACCATCTCAGGTATAATACACAAAAAATTGATATACTGGGCAAAACCCTGAGGTCTCCATTCCTGAACTGTAGTGGACAACTAATTGAGAAGCCTTCCAAGCCTGTCATATTTTCTTTCTGCCAGACTGGCCATGTGCCACACATGGTACAAGGCAGGGCGACTTGATGGCTTGGTCCAAAGAGCTGATGTTACCCCATGCCAAGGTGTGCATCCTGGTGGGTCACCTCTCTGCAGCAGGGTTGGGTTGGGCACCCCAACACCCTCTGCACTGAGCACCCACTCAGGGAAAGGGCAGACCCATGGCTCTGCTCCTTGCCCCCTTACCCTGCCCACATACCAATACTCCTGCAAACATTGTCCTCAGCAGCTCTCCCTCTGTTCTGGGCTGTGACAGCCAGGAGGAAGCAGGGCAGGAACTGTGGCTGTCTCCCAGAAAATGTTTTTCTTAGGTTTCCTTCCCTTCTGCAGTGGGATCTTTTCAGGCTAATCAACCTCCATAAAAGGTGGCTGTTGAACATAGGAAAAAAAATATAATATGCTAGCTCTGGGGTCAAGAACAGATATTTGGTAACAGCTCCCCAGGTTCCATCAAGGGGCAAATCAACGTTCCACTGAAAAATCCTGTATTTCCCTCCACCTTTTTACTGATCAGCCAGAATTTCATGGCTCTTAAACACAGGCACTTAGGAAAAGGAGAGGTCAGCTCACTTAGTGCCTTCTGCAAACCATCTTGATTTCTTGATGACATCAGAAGAGGATGCTTATACAGGAATGCTTCTTTAAGTATGGAGAAGACAGGGCTGGAGAGTTGAGGCCTTTTTTCCCCCCATGATGGGTGATTTTGCCAGAGGATGTATTGCTTGTGTCTCAGTCCCATGCTGTGGCTTTTTATTTTTAGTTTGGATGTTGGCTATTGGCAATCATGATTGCAGTCTCTCAGAGCACTGCTTCGGGTGACATTCATCTGGAGAATGTTGAAACATAGGAGAAAGAATTATAAGCAGCAGCTGCAAGACATTTTTCACCCCAAAGGGCAGAGAAAAAAGCCAGCACAACTTTGAACCATGAGAGTTCAGCTGAGGATAGGAGCCAACCCTTTCATCAAGCTAGCACAAATCCCACAAGCAGACAGATCTGTGCAGCGTGGTGATTTCTGAGTAGAGTTAGTCTTGATCTGCTATCTCAACAGTGGATTTGGATTGGGATCAACTCCCAGCTCCTGACAAACAGGCCAGGTGTGTCTCCTCTGCCAAACTGCCCTCTGCAGCTGGAGCAGCACTGTGGCCTCACAAAGCCATGGGGGTTCTCCTGGTCTCATAGCCTGGACCCAGTGCAGGTGGGAGCTGCTGCATCCTCCCAAGGGGAAGGAGTAGCAAAGCTGCAGTTGTTATTCAGTTTCCATCCATGTGGGCACTGAAGGTAGGGAAGAGAGCTGGCCTGAGCAGCTTATGGGTCTTCTCACATCAGGAGCATTTCTTCCTTGCAAATTCAGATGTTATTCCTCTGCTGCTGCCAAGTCACAGGTATCCCACTGCAATTCAAAATGAGCAGGGCAAGCTCCACATTGAGACTGAGAGGTGCCACAAAAATGTCCACTTATTTGAACTTGGCATTGGTGAATAACAGGTCAGAGAGGACCTTCTTGTCTATTTCAAACCTCAAAGTGAGAGCATGTCTGAACAGTCTGTGTTGGGATGCAAGGGCTGCTGCAGCCCTGCCTGCGAGCCGTGGTGGGCAAGAGCTGTCTGTCCCACCTCTGACACAGGCAGGCTACTGAAAGGCAGGAACAGGATGTGTTCAGGTTCACCCTTGAAAAATATTTGTTAATGTGAATACCACAGAGACTAGAAAAAGACTGCCAAGCCTTTCCAGGCTCTTGCCTTATCATGGTCCTCTTTGCCTGGCTACCATTTAAATCCTACCCACCAAAGCTTTGCTGTTGTTACTCAGACTAAAGGCAAATAAAGGAGGACTAAGCTACCCAACTGACCCACCATGTCTGCCTGTTCTCCTGGGCACGGATGTTCTCAGGATCCAGGGCCATGTGCCCAGTGAAAGGTAAAGCTGATGGAACCTGAGATGACTGCAGCCCTCACAGCGTAGTTATGGGTTTAGAAGTCAAGTCAGTGTTAACAGATGCCTTTAGCTTTTTATTTTCTTTTTACTTTAAGGATGTGTACAGCTATCCATCCAGCCATCCTAGGCTGCTTTTTTTCACAAAGACCTAGACATACGTATTTATATAAATACACATGTACATGTGTCAATGGTTTTTGTAATCTAGCATTTATAGGATGCTAGATACCTCCCAAAGCTAAATCTGACATATTATCCATCTATACATTCAGAAACATTCATGGTACACTTTAGAATATGCATAAAGGCTTTTGCTATTTCTGCTGTTGGAAGCTAAGTTCAGTCCACATTAGTCTGATACCACAATTTTGCACTTGTCTGTGGACTTCGTGCTGCACACCCTTTGCTCTGAACTGCTGTAGGATTATTTTCCACTCATTGATATCAACTGAAGAAGAACTTGGAGTGCTGGGGTGAATGGGGGAAGTGTGGACGAAGGCACTGAAGCTTTACTGACACTCAGGCAATCTCGTCCCTGTCTCCCCTAAAGCAATCAGGTCCCAGCTTGAGCTAAAGCACAGCCATGAAAGCAAGCACAGGTTCAAAGTGCAAATAAATACGTGCTTGAGGGCTCCCTGTAGGGATGGAAGGTGAGCAAAAACAAAGGAAGAGACATGGTAAACATACCCAGCCTGTCTGGAAGGAAGAACAGGTTTTGATGGGATGGGGAGCTGGGAGAACATACAGTGCTTTCTGAACTCTGCAAGTCGTCTGATCCTTCTTACAGACAAAAATCACATATCTAATTGAGATGGGAGGGAGGTTTATACACATAATACTTGTTAAGGATTTTGCCTTATACATAGCCTAATTTAGTCATCTCCAAGGCTTTCTCCAAGGTACAGGAGGAAAATTGTGTTGATGTCAGTAAATGAGAAACTACCACTCTCACATCAAATCTAGACTCTTCCTCTGAATCTTATGTGTTGTCTGTATGTGTACACACACATCCTCCACCACCCTATCCCCACCTCTAACACACATAAATCTGGTCTCCTAACAGCAGGCACGTGGCTTCAAAAGGACTCTGGGAAGAGTAATACAGTTGTTGTGGGTACACTAGGACTTCCATAGGGTGAAGATGGCTATTTTCAGTTTTCCCAGATGTACAGTAATTCAAAGATGCACAGAAGTAGAGCACTGATTTGAGATGAACAAATTCTTCTATAGAGACAGATAGGTCTTATTATAAAACTCCTTTTCGAATGGAGGCTCCAGTGCGAGAACATTTTGGGACCTCAGGTCCTTTGACAGGGAAAGAGTGTGTTCCTGATCAGACCAACAGGGACTCCCTGTTGCATTCAAATGTTGACTGTGAAAAAGTGAAGTGAGTGAAGTTTTGTTTTGCTTGACTGAGCTTTACAGTTCCAGTTATTGTTTTGAAAAGTGAAGAGATACCTACTACATCTCCTGGGAGAGTGAGTAGTGGCTTGCTTTGGAAGAAACTGCTATTATGGTGAGGTTCTCAGCTTAGTGCTCTATTTTTGGCTTTATGTATTCATGTCTGCTCGAATTTCCCCTGCAATAACAGCTTTGTGATTAAATGACTAGAATAAATGGTTTCAGAGCATCTGGGAATAGGCAGAAATGTAATTATTCATTTATTGATAGCAAGGTAGGTATTGATTTATATAGAATATTAAATGCTCTGCAGCAGGGGAATGAAATATTATTAGTATTTTAAAAGAGGAAATATTGCCACCTTGTTTTCTACTTTTAAGCACCTGTGGGGAGAATACTACTTTGCTGATGTTAGACTGAATGCTTTGAATTATTTAGGGATTTTCAGCATAGGCTGATGCAAGTGTAAAAGCCTGTCTGTGATAAGTCAAATTTGTTAAAAACCCTACCTCTTCTTCCTTATGGTCCTTTATTGTTAGTCACCTATGGTTCTTGCCTAAAGGAAATACAGCCAAGTAGAGAGTTCAATTAAGAAATCTGTCTCCCTACCTCCATGTCTGTGTTGTCTCTTTCTCTTCCCCTCCATGGATGATACTACAATTGCTAGACATTACATTTTTATAATCTTTATTTCAAACTAGGCTCTCATAAGCATCCTATTTCAGGCGAGATATGTCATTATCCCTGTTACAGTGGAGCAATAGCTTTATAAAGGCAAGGACGAGAAAATTCAGTTAATATGTGAGTGAGTTCCTGTGGAGCAGAAGCAATAAAACCCAGGAAGGGACTCATCCAAGTGGGTTTCTGATGCCTAATAACAGCCAAGCTCTTGTAGTCAGTCCTTCAGCAGATAAGCAAAGAGGGTCTCTCTTCTCTACCTAGTCCTTTATTTTCACAAAACCTGTAGGGATGAGGTATTTCTGAAATTTTACCTCTCTGTCAATGTGCCTGAAAACAAAAGGCTTCAAGAGTAACCGGGGGAGACTAACGGATGGGCACTCAAGCAGGCTGTGTGAGCCGAATTTATAAAAGAAAGCGCCCTAAAAATGAATCCCAAATCCTTGAACCATGTGTGCAAGAGCAACTGTAGCACATCCTAGAGGAGGAGGAGGGTTGCCATGGTATGCACTGACCCCATCCCATCCCAAAACACAGCAATACAGTTCCTGGTGAGTGGGAAGGTGCACAGGGCCTCTGGCCTCCCCAGGGACACCCTGTGACCCACAGGAGAGGCAAAGTCACGGATCACCAGCACATCCTCCCTTCACTGCAGCATCCTCTCTGCTCTTTCAATGGCTCAGTAATCCCTTCCTCATCCTCCCCTAGGTTTTCCGTGCCAAAGCATTACCAGTAATTCCCAAATTAATGGTAATTTCTTCTGGCAGGGGTTTTTCCCCCTTTGCTTCCTTATTTGAAAGTTTCTGTACCTTTTCCAGATCTTCCACAGGGCTGGCTATGGTTCACCACAGGGCTTGTTTAGTTGGCAATCTTTTGCAAAGTTTTATCTTTTTTATTGCTGCAAAACAAAATGCTTCTCATACTTGCGTCTTCTGGTGAAGAGTATGCTTCAAATACATCACTGATGCACTTGGAATTGTAAAGAGAGACATTTCTCTCCACGTGGCATATTGGCATTGACAGATAGGGGCTGTCAATACCCACCAATACGAGTGTGCCAGAGCTTTCCTCCTGCACAGCATTTATGTTCAGTAAAGCCTTCCTTCCATCTCTTTTAGCTTTCTCTTCAGGCCTCCAATTAGAGCTGCTCAAACATTTTTTCTTTTTTTTTTTTGTCAGAATGTGGCCTATCAAATATACACAGGTCTCAAACACCCAAAAAGTTTGCTTCCTATAGGCAATATTCACCAGTTCTTGAGGGAGAAAGAAAAGAGGCAGGTCCGAGCTAAGATGAAGTGAGTACATTCCAGTTTGAAATAAGAATACCTGCACAGATTAAGTAACAGTTTTAAGGCCCAATCGGTGCTTCTATTCCCACCAGTGTTGTCCAAACAGTGTTAACATAGATGAGGACAAACAGTGCTGCTCAGGTTGAACACTGGTGTATTTTCATTTAGTGGAAGATATTGCCCGTCCCACCCAACCATCAGGCTCAGAGCCTGAGTTATCTTGTGCCAGCTCAGTTGCAGTGCCCAACTCAGACCATTAAAAATGCCAGACAAAAACATCTGCTTAAACCTTTTCCATGAATATGCTTTGTTTTAAGACCATTGGCCACACCTCTGTGTCACTGAGGAACTGAAGTTGGAGAATCACAACGATAAGTCAAGTCCCAACCATCCTAAGCTTTAAGTAATTGGGAAGCATTCAGCCCTTTACACTGTTTTAAATAAATCTGCTTAAAATCACACACTTGGGGACTATCTATGTGACAAATCTCCTTCACATCCCATGTGTGAAATGATGGGGCAGTTTTGCCTTAGCTAGATAGGATCCACCTGCAGTCAGCTGAGAGAGGCAAAGCCCCAGAGCACTTTAACCCACCTCTCACAGGTTTAGGGTGGCAGAAAGTGGTTGCCCTGGGTATCTCTCCGTACTGAGGGTGTTTAGTTGATTCGTTCAACTCTCTATTTCTTTGGCTAAGAATTGCATCACACAGCCAGGAAGCCATGCCCAGTGCTGCTCTGGAATACAGGCACTAAATACTGAATGATCCAATAATTCTGATAACATGACTGTGGGCAATTCATGAAGAAAACATGAACTCGTGGATGTTCATCAAAACTGTGAAGTTGGCAACCATAAACAGAGAAATTCAAGGCAAGCATGCATTGATCATAGAAGAGTTGCAACCAAGTTTTAGCCAGAAATTGCTTGCTTATTCAGACTCCTAAGCACAGTATTAATGCTGGGGTTTTTTCACAACTGATTCCGAAATAGCCATAAACACCATCAATTTCTCCAGTATGTTAGCGTATCTCAGGATGTATTAGCCTGCATGAGTCCTGGAAATTTTCAGAACATGATTTGACTCCATTTTAGCTCAAGACCTAATGCACATACACCAAAAATTTTGGCAAAACAGAAAGAAATTGCAATGAAATACTCTTGCTTGGAACAAAAAGCAAAAGAATTTGGGAATTTCATTTAAAATGCTCTTGGTGCTGCTTTTCACCCTTCCAGAAATAGTTTTCCATGGACACATCCATAGTAGAACTTTTATTTCCAAACTCATAGTAGTAAGTGATTCTTCTTCCAAATTGATGCAGGTAAACATAAAATTATTTTGAGTCACTGTGTCATATTTGATACATTCTCTTTCTGTCTATCTACCTGGAAACATGAACAGCTGCTACATCTACACTGCACACTGTGTCTCTGTTTTTGCCTCAGTTCAAACCTTTCCATCTTAACCTGCCTTTTTTTGTTTGAAAGTCAGTGATATCGATGTCTTCCATTTTCTATCTTTTCCCTTGTTTTAGAGATATGTGAACAGGAAAACAACTGTCAGCTCCCTTAACATATAGTGCAGCTCCAGTACTGATCCAGGTTCATTAACAAAAAAGTAATTTCTGATTATTTCAGATGAGTGCCTGACAAAACCCTGTATGTGCTACTTTTGAATGTAATTACAAATACATTTCTCACATCTTGTTTCTTAAAACTGGAAATGAAGTTCACTTCCTCCCCTCCCCAAAATGTTTTAGAATATGTTTTCTTTACATTGGCTTTCCCATTTTTTCCACTATCTTACATTTCTGTGACCTAAATAGTCTTCAGAAAGACGCTGTCTAAGGTCAATGAAACAGGAAACTGAAACCCTGAGAGCAGCCACAGAAACTGCCTTTACACTCTCTGCTCCTTCCACCAGCAATAGTTAAGTTTAGTAGCAACTATTATTAAAGAGACCAGGACACTTCAGTCTAGAGAGAGATGTCTGGGGCCAAGGTGGGCCACAGCAGCGTGCTATAAAGACACAAATGACTGGAAAAGGTACAAACAGAAGGATCATTTGCTATTCTTGACAGTGAAAGGGGGTACCCAGTGAATTAATCAAGAAGTGTATTTAAAACAAATCAAACGAAGTCACCAGCAGAGTCTTATGCTGGGAAGTCATTGCCACAGGATATTTAGATGGCAAAGGTATACACAGGTTCAAAAGTTTATTGCATAAATTTGGGGCACTAAGATTGACTAAACATGAAAAATGAAAATGCAACCATGAATATCAAAGAGAAGAGTAAAAAAGAATAGGTATTTACCATTTCTTAGAGTTTCATTTGTTGTCCAATAGCTCAGGGTGGGGTTTTCTGGGGGGTGACCAGGCAGAAGATTTCTAGCAAACACATGTAATTAAACTGTGGAGCTGATTGCTAGAGTATACCATGAAGGCCAAGAGCAAAATGCCATCAAAAAGTGGTTGGACAGATTGAGATCAGACAAAACTCTTGAGGGATGTTAAATACAACAATGTGAAGGCATCCTTCAGTTTGGCTTGTCAAAAACTGGAAGCCCACGCCAGAGGAAGGATGAATCTGAATTTGGCCTTTTCCTGCATGTTTCCTGAAGCATCTGCTCTCACTGGCTGCCAGAGACAGCCTTCTGGGCAATTTGGTCTGACCCTGCTGGATGTTTTGCAGGTTTGCAGCCGAATGATCAGTAGTGAAGTGGCATTTGGATCATCCTCAAAACAAAAGTGATGCTGAAAGGCATGGAAAAAGGAGACGTAGTTTACCATTCTCCCACAGCCACGACTTGTTTGCAGTCTCAGCGGGATGACAGCACATCTCTGAGAGTGTGCTATAAGCCTAATGGACCTGGTTGCTGAATTTCACAAAAACCCAAGTTTGACTGGTTTTGTTTGTTTGCTTGCTTTTTAACCTAAAGTTTTGGCTGCAAGAATTATATAAAGGTGGGGAGTGTTGTTACAACTGGGTGAAACCTTTGTGAAAAATATCATTTAAAGGCATATTTCAATTAACACAGCTGTAAGAGGCATAAAGAACATCTCACCTCCTCCTCTTCAACTCTCTGCAAAAGGCAGCCTGGGTGTTTTCTGGGGATTTGGCTGCTCTGCACAGCAGTGCCTGGGCTGAGTGTGGTTTCAGGAGTGTGTTGAACTTGCTTGTTGCTGTAGGGAAAAAAAGAAAGCTAAAGGTGTAGAGAGAATAACAGAGCTCACAGATGCAGAGGAAAGTTTTAGCAGAGTCTGATGATTTTGGCAGAATACTGGCATCAGTACTGGGGGTAGTGACCAAACGAGGTTAGGAGTGAAGAGCAGGGAAATTACCTTTTCTGTTGTTGTTATTTTGGTTTCCTCTGTGCTGAAAGAAGCAGGGGTTTGTACAGCTTTCCAAAGAAACAGAACTGCAGCAGAGATACCTGATTGCATCACCCATCTCTCCTCCTAAATGGAATAAGCTGTAAGAGTTTGAATTTTCATTAACCACTCAGCCTAGAGGGATAATAAGACATTTTACAGAAACCAGAGAGACAGGCAGGGTGGCCTGATTCTGTTTGCAGTGTGATGCACAGTGTTTCCACTGATCCTGAAGAGGTTTGACTTCTTGTTTTTGTCGTTCCTGAGTTTCCATCAGTGAAAGGGAGATATTTGGGATGGTACCAAGCTGCAGCAAGAAATACTCCCCAGCTTGCAAACGAGCTCTGTGAAACAGCATCCATGCATTTTTCAAGAGGACCTTCATGAGGCAAATCAGCCTCAAGTTGATTTTGAGGTGTGCCAGGCTAAGTCTTAATTCCTGTTACTTTAGGTACCATTCTGTCCCCAGATCATCCAACTTCTGTACTGCTGAGTCTACAGAAAGCTGTGTAGGTTCTGGCTGGGAACTGAGGGGATCAGAGTGGGGATGAGGTTGGTTACCCAAAGCAAACCTCCATACATGCAAGAGCATCTCTCAGACGTTATAGAAGGGATGCTTCAAAGAGGTAACTCCTGAAAAGGAGCAGTTCAAGAGATGTGCCATGTGGGTAATTTTATTCCTGGGGAAAAAAAGGGAAAAAAGCCCTACCCAGCTTTATAGACCAGACAGAGTAACTGACTCTCCCTACTTCTTGGCTTTTCTTTTATTTCTATTTTTTTTTCCTCTAGTATATAACGGGAAAGCATGTTAGGCCCAGAGCTCAGACGTGGGAGTCTGCGAGAGAATGGCAGCTGCAAGACAGTAAGTGGAGGTGACAAGTTCCCAGCAATATTAAACATTAACACTGAATATTTTGTTGGTATTTAGCTCCATGATGTTTCATGTTACTGAGCAGAAACAGAACATTCCCCCTCACCCCCACTATTTTGTTCTTTACTCCTCTGCTCTGTACATTCAGAAGGCAGGAATGAGAGATGCCAGCTCCTTCGCGGTTGAAATGGCTTTATATAAAATAACATAGAGGGCAAGTTTACGAAGTGGAGACAGGATCTAATTCTGTACTCTGCTGAGACTGTGACTTGAAGATGGGGAATACCTTGTGTATGAGGTGAGCATGCTTATGTGCATATATATATATATATGTATATGGAGGCAAGCAGCTGAGGGGGAGAGATGGAATTTTAAAGTGATCTTTTAAAATGTTTTTGTGTATTTTGTTGCTGCTGGAAATGTCTGTTTGCACCTCAGGGATGTTCCTGAGCTTCCCACGTTGGGGAGCAGCTGGTCCAGAGGGGCAAATTTATTTCTGCTGCATGACAGGAGTTTTATCAGGGAAGCAGCTGCCCCGAAGCATCCACTGCTCTCCATGTCTGCAGCTGGAGTGAATGCAGAGTCAAAACCTGCCCCTCACATCCACCTGGGCGCTCCTTGCATTCACCAGCCTACAGCTGTGGTCCTGGCACACAGCAGTCATCAAACCTGCCACAGCTTTCAGCACCTGCATAGCATTGCAATTCCGATTGGCGATTCATTTTGGGAGTACCTATTACGGCGGCGTAAGTGCCGTCCTGCTGGGAGCCGAGTGAGATCACAGGGAGAAGCGGTTCCTATCAGCAGCCCCGGCATGGGGCGAGGGTGTGGTGGGAGTGCTGGGAGCAGGGTACAGGAGCACATCCTGCGTCCTCTCCTGTGTGCCTTCTCTTGCTATGAGCATGCCATGCTGCATGGGGCAATGAGGAGCCAGGAGAGGAAATACTCCCCTTAAGAATCAGGAAGTGTAAATAAGGGTATATTTACCAACTGTGCTGCTTCCAAAGTGTGAAGCTGTGCTAGTCCTCCAAGAGAGGCATCCTGGAGGACCAGCTCTGCTGCTGGTGGGAACTGCTGTGCTTCTGCTGAGCTCTGTTGCTGTTGCCTGACAGCATCTGAGAAGCTGGTTGGTTCTCACATATTGAGAGACAGATGCAAATGCACACCCCACTGCAAATCTCCGCTGACAGGCCCCCAAACAGCAAGTGGGAAATCAGGATGACCTGGCGAGAATGGCATTGCTTGCTTACCCAAATGCTCCTGAAAACCCCTTTCTCACCCATTCCCTGATCACGTAAGAAGCTACTCTCTCCTCTGTTCACTAGTATTTTTTCTCCAGGATCTGTCATCTGCTGATCCCAAACCTTTGTATGAGGTGCAAGGTGCCCATGCTGGTGGCCTGAGCTCAGCCTTTGGGGTCAGGAAAATGAGAATAATGAACAACAGCAAGCTTCAGTTTGATAAACAAGGCTGATGGATGCACCAGACTTTGCACCAACCTTCAAGTGAACTGCTTTCTGAATGCCCACCTCGAAGGGCAGCTCATGTTCTGTGCATGCAATTCGTACCCCTGGGACTATGTGTGCACTTATTTAGGCAAGGGGCAGAGCAAAATGTCTCCAGCATGCACCTTGTGAAGACCCCCATGGGTTCAGGCTGTGTAAGAGCAATCCTTCCTCTGTCCCTGAGACACATGGAGAGAAGGTGGGGTGAAGAAAAGGGAAAGGAACCTGCTGTACTTTGTGCTGTGCAAGATGTGCATATGTATTGGAAAAAAGGACAGCAGGGCCTGAATTTCCATTGCCTCTGCTTACAATTGAAGTGTTTAAGCTTCGTCGAGCTACCCCCCGCGCCCCCCCCCATATATGTGTTACTGCAATCAGGACCCAGCCTACAGCAAATCACATCCTCTCCAACTTGCCTTCTGTGGTCTCAAATTCACCTTTCCATTTACACTGCTGTAAATCAAAATTAACCCCATTAAGGCAAGGGGCACATACTAGCATAAAAGCTGTGTAAGTGGCAGGTGAATCAGATGCAGTGGTGTTACGGGAATGTTGTCTGATTATTTACTATGTTAAGTAACAAGTGCTATCCATGGCAAACTTAATACCAAACAGTAATGGGATGCTGGCAAGATGCATGGCAATTTACAGTTATTATTTATCTATTTTACAACATTTTAGGAGAACAATTTGGGTTTTTCTGAGTAAGCATGTTCGTGATCTCTCTTGAATAAAAAAGGTCATTGTTATTCTGTTTTGTTTCTCACAGATTTCGTTTGTCTTATGTTTCCTTTTGGGGGAGGAGAGCTCTGTTCTGAGAGTGAGTGAACTTTCTGAGAAGCAGCAGCACAAAAACAGTTACACCTTGAGACATTGCTAAGGAGTGGGGATGCCAGATGATGCCTGTGGCACACTGGGGACAGCAGATATATTTTCTGGAATATTTTTGTTGCAGAGCAACAGTTGGGTTCTGTGATGGTCACACATGATTGAAAAGGTGGCAAAGATGTAAGGACACAGTAAATGGGGATATAGAGCTCAGTCTTCCTTCTTCCTCACACTTACCTGCTCCTCTGTATCTTCCTATGCTTGCAGCAGCACATCTTGATGGTCAGGGGACAGGATGTCCCAGTCTTTTAGAAGCAAGAACCAATTCATCCCCAAAGTGCTCATGGTTGGTGACCCTCATGGTCTGGCCATGAATGAGTTGAACCACCATCCTCTTTACCTGCAGGGTAAGGGCCCTGGCAGGGACAGAGAATCTCGCCCTGGGAATGGGATCAGAGCATTGCAGAGCTGAGTCTTAGGGCTGGTCCACACGGGACACAATTGTAAATAAATAGCAGTGGTTAACCCAGCAGTGATTAGTGTACCCATTTGATCATGCTAAAAGTGCATAGAGTCATCAGCAAGGGTTTGAATCACTCAAATGCTTTTAAAATTAAATGCTTTCTAAAAGCATATGTTTTCTTTCCTTTTTAACCTACCAGTTTAGAGGGAAGCCTCTGAAATATCAGTGCGGGGCCCCTGGAGAACTTAACCACAGAGCTGCTGGGCATTCCCTTCCTGGACGCCCCTGCTGCTGCCCAGCTATGTGCTAAGCTGGACAGAGCAACTGGGCTTGGTTAAAAATTAATCCAGATAACCACAATGATTAGTTTCCAGTTGCATCAGTCCCCTGTGTGGAAGGACTGATGCCAGCTCCCCCAGTGCCTGGAGCAGAGCTGTGCTGCTCCTTGCCCCTCTCACTGTTCCCTGGGTGCCTGCACTGTGCAAGTGAAATGTCTTCCTCTGGGTGCTGTGGACCCTTACGTCTCCCTGGGACTGACTCTCACAGAAAGCATAAGGTCAAATTCATGCAGTTTTCCTGTTTGTTTACTGCCTTCCTGAATGTTTTTCTATAGAGAGGCTCATTTGCCAGTGTGTGCTCTCTGAAAACAAGAGGGAAGAAATGATGGCACAGGCCACCGTGTTGCCACTCATGCTCTGTCTCCTCAGACTCATTGCACGAAGCTAACTGGGTCATTTGCTTTTGGTAGCAAGGTTGTTTTTCTTCCCCCTCAAGTAAAACTGGCTTTTATGTAAATAATTTTTGGACCAGCTGCACTGAACTAATTATCTGGGTCATTCAAATTTCTGCTTCTGGAAGTAATTATGGCCTTTGGGAGTATACTGTATAATACCGATTTATGATTGGAGACGGAGAGTCTTCCTTATCTGCATGAATACTATAAAGCAAACTTAGCAAATCTTCCTTACATCCTCAGGGCCGCAGAGCACTCCTCTCCCGTGCACAGAACTCCCATTCGGTCTAATAAGCATCTCCCTTCTCCCCTTCCTCCATTCGCACAGACTGAGGACTCTCAGCCTGGATATAATCAGCAGGCTCTGGTCTGCCATTTGGGACAGCGCTCCAGCATCCCTTCTTTTTTCTGCCTGAAGCTTCATACCCCATTAGCTCTTAACTGGGGCATCAGCAAAAAACAAGGAGGAAACTTTATAGAGAGGGCAGGAATATGTGAGGCAATGAGTAATTGGGAAGACTGGGTTGGCTGACATCCGTTGAGGAAGGAATGAGTTTACACAAAGACTCAGCTGTCCTAGATTCCGTTTGCAGGAGGCTCTGAGACTGCAAGTCTGCAAGCTGCCCTACCTGTGTAGAAGGGCTGTCCTGCACTGCTGGCAGGAAGGGGATGGTGAGAGGTGGTAGCAGTTCAGGCCACATCTCATCTGTAAGGGGCTCAGGGCCATTACCTGCCCCAAAGGAGACAGAGCAGCCTGGAGCAGCTTGGCAATGGGCGTAACAAGGAGCACGGTGCTGGTGTACAGCCACCACTGATCTTCTTTCCAACTAGTTTATCCCTTTCTAACTAAATCTATTACACCTAAACTATAAGGCAGTAAAATGGAAGATTGCACTAAACATGAGATCTGCTCCTGTCCCAATGCTCAACTTCTTTATGTTGCAATCTGCTATAGCCAGCCAGTGTCCAGCTTCATCCTTTCAGTGGAAGCATCTGCCCACTTTCCTGTGCTTCTTCTGAGCCCACAGCCACAGGCTTCTGGCCACAGATAAGTACTCTTAGGCACTTCTGCACTAAATATCTTTAATTATAACAGCAAGCAATAATGCTTCGTAACTCAGAAAAATCACTGTAATTACCTGTCCCATTTACACGCCACAAATACTAAAAATGAAAATAAGTTAAAAATAAATTAAACCCTGGTGTGAGATGGTCAGAAATGAATGACATTTTTCATCTAAAATTTTCTTTTTCTGGTGGGCCATAGTTAGAGGGGATGGAAAAGGTAGATTTGTCTGTTAAAAACTTACACTTTATACTCACTATCTGAGTTTTCCTAAGTTGTTCAGTCTTGCAAAATTAACCACATTAAAAAAAAAATCTGACATCTGAATGGATCATTTGGGAAGCGGCTTTTGTATTTTCTCATTTAAACCTATTTTTTGTTTAGAGTTTTTCCTTTAAGATACAGCTAAGTGAGTTTTAAAGCACTTGATAGTGTTTTAAACAAAACTGAAACCACCATGTCAATAAAGTAAGGAAAAACACCCTCTGATCCCAACTGAATAAAGGTGATTTTATGATTCACCAGAAAGTGTTGATTTTTTTTTGTCCTTTTCAGCATGATTGAAACCAACTCCTCTCTTACTTTCTCCTGATTTTTTGGGACTGGCAGTAAGCCAAAACCTCATTTGCCTGGCTGTAGGAGGCATCATTAGTCATCAGCATGGTTAGATGGGGAATAGCTGGAAAGTTAGGTGCTCCAGAGATCAGTATGAGGCCCGATCTTATTTAACATTCTCACTAATGATCTGATATCATACGTGTACTCTATATTATTTGTATTCATTGGTGCTGCTCAGATTCAGACAGGTTGTGAACCCCAGTGGGAAGAATGGGAGATTGAATAAATGGGTGGAAGATTAATATCCCTTCAAATTGATCCAATTAAGTATGCTCATTTCAAAAAATGCTAGTTAATAGAGCTGAAGAAATAGCCCCAAATGCAGATGTTAATGAAAAAAAAACTTCTCAGCAATGGTGCTCAGAAAAATATTGGATACTGGGTGGTTACAAACTGGAAAGGAGTGTGAAGTGCAATGTAAAGGCAAAATGCATCTCACCTATTTGGGCTGAACAGTTACTACAAACGACTTCAAAAAGAGGAGAAACTCTTGGGAATGAGGTCCATCAAAAACTGTCACACTCAAAGCTCGTGATATGACTGCCCATTCTGGAGGTGTCTTCAGGCTGACAGATGCCACCAGGAAAGGCTCTTATTTCTTTATTTACCCTTTTTATGTGCTTCTTCAATTCATCTGCCACTGGCCATCATCAGGGAGACCTTTTGATTTAGTTATGACTGCTCTTGTTTCCCTATTACATCCCTGTGTCCTGCAAGCCAAGGGTTCCTCCTCAAGAAGAGGATCAGTAAAATGATGCCCAGATGGACAGTCCAACACATGACAAGCAGCACCAGAGATGGTGGAAGCACGTGGATGAAGTAATCTGTGGTCAACAGCAGGTCAAATTGCAGAAGGAAATTTTTAACACTGGGAGCCACCAGGACTGGAAGAAGAAACCCTGTCACTACATGTTGAAACAATTTCTGGAACTGTGTAAAAGTGGAAGGGATATTTTGTGGGCTGCTATGTGGGAAAAACAACTTCTACTATAGCAGGTAACTGGCAAATGGGTTTTAAGTAGGTCTTCCCCCTCTTTATCCTCTCCAATAGTTGTCTTCTACCTTTGATCTTGCTAGAAATCAATGAACCCACCTAATCAATGAAGAACAGTGCATATAGATTGAAGGCAGCTCTATGTGATTCTTTGAAGCTCCCAAATGTCAACTAAAAGATCGCAAAAACTTTTCCAAGAGTATTTATTGCCTCATCATTTATAATGAGACTTGTACAGAGAGTCAAAACCACAGATCATAATGTCTGCAAACAGATGTGTCTGGAGCACTTATGTAAGTCTTGAGGTAGGATGTGAGTCAATATTTCTTATGGATACCTAACTGATAGTTGAGAATAAGGATCAATTTTCCAGTGAACATGGAAGAAGTGCTTGCTCACCTTTTCATAGTTTTTATGCCTCCAGAACTGCTTCAGCAGCTTTACACAATAATCTGATGAGGGTTTTTTCCTCACTTCTTATGTTTTTAATTCTTAGTTACTTCAAAATATCCTCCTCTTCCCTTCCCAGGCATTTAAACCAATCCAAAACATTTCCATCTCAGATAAGTTGCCCTGATTTTTCCCCTGAGCTCTGACCACTGAATAGCCTTGTGTGCCTCTGATGGTCACCCCTCCATCTCCTTCCAGAATCTGACTGCAATGCCACCACTAGCACGGACTGACAGGAAATTCCATAAAAGGTGCCCCTAAATCAGCACCAACATCCCCACTCAGTTGCAGGGCAAATACACCCTGGGCAAAAGGCTGCACATTGGGTGGTGGCAGCAGGCACTGGAGTGCTCTTTGGGCCATGGACACATCTGCTATCCTCCTAGTGGGACCAAGGTTTGCTGGGACAACCTATTCATACCTGGGACAGGTGAATAGGAACATTTATAAGAAAATTAAGAACACTTATAAGAACATTAATAAGAAAATCATAGCATTTGCTGAAGAGATGAGAACATGTCATTAGCTGCAATCATCACACTGTTATTCACTCTCCCATTCCAGGTTAGTAGGTTTCAAGCCAATATAGTAAATGTGGTACAAAAATCATGTATAGGGCACAAGGAAGTGCTAGAGAGAGCACAACACTTGAAGCAGTTTGATGTGAACAGAAAGGGTTCTTAAAGGCTACGACATGTACTGCTGGTGAGATTGGGCTGTGAGCGTCCAGTTTACACCTCACAGAGTTTACTCACCAGCCCATCATCCTGCATCCCAGAAAATGTAAGCAGACCTATCTGAATAGAAAACTTCTGCTACAGACAAATTCAACAGAAGGAAGAGTGCATAAGGGTCTGCACTTGCATACACTAATTGGACTGTTTGGGTAGCAATGTCTGCAATCCTGCAGCTTGTCTGCACTTCTGCCAGCATCGCCTTCCTGAGACTGTCAGCATCGGTCCCACCATTGCCCTCTGTCTCTCTCAGCTTCGTGTCTTAATGCAAACTCACCCTCCTCAGAAGTTTGCACTTACATGTGAGGGCTGAGCCTGAGTAGCTGCAATGCAGGCAAAGGAGCTGATGTGATGGGGCTGGTACTTCCTTGCAGAGGGCTAGAGACAGCTGAGACATCCCACACCCCTGCAGCAGGATCTGCTAAAGCCTGTGCACCAGAGTCCTGCAGTGCTCTTCTTTAGGGAAATCCTTCTATTTTTTTTCCACTGCAGACTCTGCACTGCATGTATAAAAGTTCCACTCCCAGCGGTGGGAAGTGTAACAGAGATCTGCAGGGATGGAGAGGAGAGTTTTGCCTCCCTGTGCACTGCATCCACCACTCTGGTTTCTTCTGTTTTGCAACAACCACTGGGAACAGTTTCCAAATTGCAAGAGATTCCCCAGATTGCTTAGAACTAGCAGTAGGTCTTTATCATTATTAATCTTTCATAAATCTTAAGCCTAAAATAAATGGTGTGACAGTTCTGAATGTCAGGAATCATGGGCTGTAGCAGTTTTGTTCACAGACATTGTATATGTGCATTTCGAAATGTGGCTGCCAAACACCCTCTATTATTTGTTCTGGCTTCACATTGTTTATACTTTTCTTCCTGTTTTTGAAACCAGAAATTAGTATCTCAGTGGCTAGATAAAATATTTCTCCTACAAAAAAACCCCACTGGTTGAAGAGGAGCACTTTTGTAATTTTAATTATTTTTTTTTTTTAACTTACAGCAAAGGAGAATAAGAGAGATTTCTGGGACCTTTCGTGTTAATATTTTATGAACTACCTGAGAAAAGGTTTAAAGAACAAATGGCTGAAAATGGGAGATAATGTAGTGTGATGGACTAAGTGCACCCTGGGACTTAGTTAGCTCATACCCATCCATTACACACCAGGTAGGGCCAGCCCTTAATAGTCAGAGTCTCATCAGCCAGTCCCAGGCATTATTGAAGCCACCCACAAAGCAAAGCAATCGACTCAGTCATTGCCCCTCCAGAACTGGAGTAAATCTTGTGACGAAGCTAAATCCTTATGGAGTGAGCTGCAATTACTCATGGGAGTGAGCACACCAAGGCTGGGGATACTCCCAGCACAAGTGAAGGCTGACCACAGGAGAAGGTGCTGCAGACCCAGGGGAAATGTGCCTTTCAGGGGCAGTCAGTGCTGCATGGGTACCCCCTTTCTTCAGACGTGTTTGACAGAACTGTTGGGGCAAACTGAAATCCCGGGTTCTTGCAACTGTAAGGGCAAGGAGGTGATGAGTTACCAAAGCCATTCTCTGGATCCATGGCTAAATCAGAAATTTGGCAGAGTTAGAAGATAAAAATGCTATAAAAGTGTAAAAATACTGAGGATTTTGTTGATAAATCTGTACTTGTTTTTACTGTAAGACTCTTGCATTGCAACCTGTGAGGGCAGACAGAGGCAGGTGGAAATTCTCCAGCTCCTACAGCAGCCAGGGAAGAAGGTGAAGGAAATCTCCTATTAGGTTTATTTTTTTCCTTTTCTGAAATATTTCACTCATCTCCTACGACCTTAATTTATGCATTCAGTTAAGGACTTAGCCAGATTTTGTCCCTTATCCCCAAACTTCTCCTGAGGACACAGGTTATCACCGTCATTACTCTCCATTACATTTATACTGACAGTAGGCAGCACGGCTTCTAATGTCACCTATGATGATACTGTGATATATCATGTATCATGATATACCAACCACTTTCTTGAGGAAGCTGAAGTGCACTGTATTCTCACTGAGATCTGCACACAGCAGCTGGCATCAGAGTGGCAGCTGAATGCCACAAACATTGACAGCATTTTGGGGTTTTGCTGCTGTTAATTAAAAGACTGAAACATTTAAAGGCAATCTGAGAGCAAACAGTGTAGACTGTGGCACCAAATCACCAGTGTAACTCATCAGTGTAATAAGCCAAGAAACACGCATTTGTAGGGCAAAGTGTTACTGCTCATAATCCCTGCCTGGTGTCAGAGGGGAAGGGCAGGGACATTCCCCTCTGCAGCTTGTGCCCAGATGGTGAGCCATGGCAGCTCATTCGCTACAGCCTTTTAAAGAGGCTCTTTCTCCTGCTGTGTCAGGGGATCAGCTCTGGTTATAAGATCAGCCAAGCTCCATCAGTGTCCTCAGTAGATGTGAACTCATGCCACTTCACTGAAGTTAAAGGACAGGGCAGTTTTGCATGAGGTTAAAATCCACCCCCCTCCTCCTTAAATTTTATTACAATGGTTTGGCATAAGAACAAAGGGAAAGTTCCCATAGTCAGAGGGGAAATGCTTGTTTCTATACCTCTTCCAGTGCCAGTGAGCACTAGTATCTCTGTTGGCTAGATAAAAAGGCAGTAATTTAAACAAAAAATATCTGTGATAACGATGTGATTTTCAGTTCGAAGACTGACAGAGTGCTGACAGAGGAACTTCACACTGTGCATGGGCAAAGCTGAAGATCACCTGCATTGAGTTGTGCCAGTGATTTCCTAGTGCTCCCCACAGAGAAGCAGCTCTGGGGAGGTGGATTATCTTGCTGTGGGACTGCACCCCAGATGTCTTCTCCCTCACTTTCCACCAGGTGCTCCAACTGCACAGGAATGTTGGGTGAGGATCACCCAACAGTCCCTAAAAATGCTGATGCATCTCTAAACATCAGGAGAGAGGAAAAATGTGACATTTCTCCCCTCTTGGGTGGCTGGAGGTGGAAGGCAGCAGTTGCTGTACATATGAGGTGAATTATGATTTCCAAAGGAAGTGCATGGGAAGGTCACAGGGCAAAATCAGGCATTATTTCTATCACAGAGAGAGATGAAAAGGAGCCAGCATTTTCTTCTTCAGCTTACTCCTTCTTCACAAATGCAGTAGCAATTTTTTTTCTGGTTGTTATTACAGTAAATCACTAAGACCAGAACTTTGGAAAAAACCACTCCTCCTCTTGGGAAATTTCCATGACAATTATTCCTTCAGTTTCCCTGTGCTGTTGGCCGTGGTTTGAGATGACATCCATCCTGCTGGCAGTGGTGTGGCCCTCCCTTTGTCTAGCTCAGTTCTGATTGCAAGGCCACATCAAGCAAACCCAAAGACCAGCAGCTTCCGTGAAAATATTCCCACTGACTTCAAAGGACTTTGGATCCAGCCTCACACGGTGGTCAAACACTAGACATGCTGGAGCAACCAAAGAAACTATTGCTCACAGCTGCAGATGTAGGCCCACATGAGACAGCAGAGACATATGCCTGATGTGTTTGGGCTCAGATTGCCCAAAAAATACACTGTGTTTTTTTAAATGTGAAGGTTTTAGTCCTTCACAGAATCCTTTTATCTGAACCTATTCTACTGGGGCCTGTTTACCAAAAGGTTTATTCCAGGCTCAGATTGGGATAAACAACCAGCAAGACTCTCCTTGCTTCCAGAGGCAGTTAGAAACTGTCTGCTCACTTGTGCTGCTATGCTCCCATCAGATGAGGAGAGATCCAAACAGCAAGACACAGATATCATTGTGCAGACAAGAGTGTGCACCAACAAAGACTCACCTTGGTGGGCACAGGTGTTGTATGTTCAGATACACACAGGCATACATGTTTTGAGGCATTTAAAATTATCTACTATGTAAATATTTTATTCATATTGTATTACCAAAGTATGGGTCTAAGGCAGTTTTTGTGCCTTGTGAAGGAGCTTCATAGTAACGTTTTCACAGTGGCATCAGAGAAGCTGGTGGAATGTCAGCCTGATGCAGAGGCAGTGAGGATCATCACAGTGAGTAGTGCCTCAGAAGCAGCCCCTGCACCTGTGCAAGCAGCAGAGGAGGCCATGGAGTTGCATTACTATATGCCAGCTGCTGGAAGAGTCTCTGCTGTTCAGCAAAGGGGCTGTTATTGGACCTTTCCCTCTGGATTTGGCTATAGCTCAGCCTAGGGGGTATATCCCATGCAGGAAAGCTACTTACTGTGTGACAGTGAAGGGCATTGCATCCTAAAAATGCTGCAAGCCCCTCTGTAAATAGCAAAAAGCAGAATGCATTCATTGCTGCACACATGCAAAAGGTTCAAAAGGAAAGATTCACAGCCAACTTGAAGATATGTTTATTCTGAACCTCTTATGGAAGAGGTGGCAGTAGCTCTGTAGCAGGTTTCATACTGAGGAATTTGGTTTAGCATCCCAGTGGAGCCAAAATGAAAACAATTCATTTTTTCTATCTAATTTTTTTCAGGATAGAAAGTTCTCTTTGAGTTTTCCGAGAACTTTTTGAGGGCACTTTGGTCACTGGCAAGTAGAAAAAGAAACAAATGTTAAATACCAGTCACTCTTTCACTTTCTCATTCTGATGCAAAGCTGTGGTGTATCAAAGCACTTGTCTGGTATATACCCACGCTCCAGGGAACTTCATGCAGAGTTGTTCTCCTTGGAGGAAAATACAAGGTTGGGGTTTAGGTCTGCATTACAGTGCAACCTTATGAAGTGGGATATGTGCATGCCTCAGTGTACATTTTGGAAATCATGAAGAGAGGGACAAACAAGACAGTAAACATTATGTGCAAAGACTAGAGTGTGTTGTATGTTTTAATGAATATTTTTTCATTGTGATGTGTTGTTTTTAGTGTTCGGGTGCTACTAGATATTACCAATAAAGTTGTAAAGCAGCTTCTCTTTTCCTGTTTTGCCATCAAAGGTTAACAGTTTTGTCCATTTTGTTTACACTAAGCTGGAACTGTCCATCCTGTGTCTTCCAAGTTTTGCTGATTTTGTTTGTTCTAAGTATTGGTAAAATTACTTTAGCTGTTAAATTTGACATAGGATGATTGAACAGAGCATTATTATTATTGGTTGGTAAGAGCTCCTCATATGAGTGAGTTGTATCTCAGGAAACACAATGTACTGACAGGTATCTTCAATAATGTGGTTAAACTTAAGTACAGAAAGGTTGCTTCTCTTCAAATATATCAGCAGGTAGGGAGTCTCAAAGAATTAGCTTGGGCAAGAGGGACTTTCACTATGATTTTTGATCCAGATTATTTTCCTAGTCTATTCTCCTAGGAGAGGTGACGATTGTCAGCCTGGCCACAAAGTCCAGAGCAGAAGTCAGGAGACAACTCTACTCAGCTGCTACAGCTCCCTGTGTGAACCTGGCAAAGTTAATCAATTTCCCTATTAATTTTTTGTCTGTAAAAATGCAGATGATTTTAAAAATGAGTGACTGAACCAAACTCCAGCCACATTCATGGAAAGACAAGTGTTGACTTCAAGATCAGGCTAATAAGTCTCATAGGTGTGGTGAAATGTGATTCAATAGTGTTTGTAAAGATCTCTGAGGTTCTTAAATGTAGAATGATCTGAGCAGGTAAAGAAATTCAGTGACAATTCCTAATGAACACATACCTATTAATCTTCCCCCTCTCCTCCCCTTTTCATGTCAAAGTAGCAGTAAGAATGAGATTTAAAGTATTTATCGAGTGCTTGAGAAAGCCAACCTTTGACTTTGTGCCTTAGAGCAGTGCCTGGGGCAGGCAGTAATTGTGCAGAAAGGCACTGATAGCATGTGTTCTTATTGCTTAAGAAAAGTGCTTTTCCAATTTGCTTTGTTCAGTGGGTTGCTGTGCCAGGCTCAAGATTCATAGTTATAAATACTGTGAGCTATATATAAACACACATACATATACATACAGGCACAGAGACTGTGACTCAGATCCATTACTGGCACACTGTAGCCCAAGACAGTATATGAAAAAAAATAAGGAAAAAATGAGAGTTCAACATTTTTAATAAACAGAGCCTAATCCTCAAATCACTTTTACAGAGTTTGTTCATATGAGTGTTCAAATCTACTGAGAATAGTGGCTCATAAGCACAGAAATTTGCACCACACCTGTAAATTGAACTGTATATTCAGCAGGGTTTGGAGTTGCATATCCTATTGATTTTTCAAGATAAGAAAAGGGATTGAGACTGTAAAAATTGTATTTAAATTTTCAGACCTGAAAAGTTTTGTTATGTATTGATTCAGGGAAATTTCCCAGTGTGCAGAGATTGCATTTGTACTATAGATCCATTCAATCTGTTTACAGTCCTTGAACTGAAATTGAGGAATTGAGTGGAGTTTTCTGCACCTTGAAGAATTCCAGAGAATTTGGAAATCCTCACTGAACTGCCCAAAGGAAACTGGATCTCTGTCTCATCCGCCATACCATGGGGTGGGCTGGTGGATGCCCTTTAAGTTCCTTTGAACCTGCACATGAGGTCATATGTAATTCTTCCCTTTCTTGACTTGCTTTAGTTTTATTTCTACAGATAGGCACTTGGTGTACTTATTTGTGATTATATATTTTATATGTACACCATCAACCTCCTAGTATATTATTAAAACTAATGGGTTTTACTCATGTGTCTGACAATAAGCATGAGAATAGCAACAGGAAATGGGTATTAAGAGCTATAAATGCATTCAAAATAAACCAATTTAACAATATGAATGTATTACTGAAGCCATACTCCAAATCTTGCAGTTAAAGTGTCACAAAAAACACAGTGAGTCACATCTACCATTTGACAAAGTTTCTGAAATGCAAGCAAAGTTTTACAATTTTCCAGTACAATTTTCCATTCATTACTGTGATATTTCTTTCAGAATAAGCAAATGGATTTGCTGATTTTGATCCTCAAAAGGCTGTTCAGGAGAAGCAGGACTTACCATATGAACAACAATGGTAAAGTCAATCAATAATGCTTTTCTGCTGTCCAGTTTGAGAGTTCTTAGATATGTGTTGTCAACTGATGTTACTATTAGGTGTTTCTTAGGGCAGCAAATCTGACTTGAAAGTGTGGCAAAGAGGCCTGAATTCTGTTCTCAGTGAATAAGGAATGGCTTCATTGTCTGTATATAACATCAAAACATTAAGATAAATAGATTTTTTTTTCAGTTTTCCTTAGTGCAGTGGACTGTAAAATTTGGCTTCATCTCTCTGTATTCCAAGTTATGTCTGAATTTTTCAGGAACAACAACAACAACAAAATTATACCTTTATTTCCTTGTACAAAGCTATTTGCAGTACAAGTCTGAGAGCAAAAGACGTAGGTGGCAAATACCAGTTCTCCTTTCATAGGCATGGTAGGCACTTAACTTTCAGTGTAAGGAACAACCACCCAGCAAGGAATCATTTGGTCAGAGAGCAATGAAAAGAAGAAAATCCACAACACTTGGTGGCCATTGTCTTGGAGAATGTGTTGGATGTTAAAATGGAATATGTGGTGGATTTTTAAAATATGTCTGACAGACCTTGCAAGTAGCATTGCCATGAAACCATAGCCTGTCTGTGTTGAATATATAGGCCACAGAGTGTACCATGGCAGTCATCACAGCACTGGCATACCCTTTCTGATTGATCATGTTACTGCAGTGCTCATAACACCTAAGTGCAGTGTCTGTAAAGCCCCGATGGTAGCACTCAGGCTGTGCTGGCTGCCTGGAGCAACTTGCCTTTTCTACAAATCTCAGAGAGCTCCAGACTGAGGATGGCCAAAACCTTGATCCCCAAACCTTGGCTTCTCATGAGAAGAGCAACCTAGGAATTTGGTATGATGGGCTACTCACGCCTATTTATAATTTAGAAGCAGATTTATGAGCCACAGACTAAGGTGGACTCATGGGTGAATGTCATTATTCAATGGTGCCTTATCAGTCAAAGGTGCCTTATCAACATGAATAGAAATCAGACCTTCACTGGTTTTGAACTTAGACTCTAGAACCAGCTGCAGCACTAAGGAAGTGAATAATGTATCAATAGTATAACTTTGGGTGAGACTGAAGTAAGTGATAGTCTATAGCTTGAGAGATAAATTAGAGGAGGTGAATCTTTTCCTATTTCTTCCCACTTTTCTCTGTCTCGACAGATGCATGGTGAGAGAGAATCCATGTTGCTTAGCAACTCCTTAGGATGCAGAAAGGAATCAGTCAATACAATTCTGAATTAAAGCTGCAATGACCCACAGAAATTTTTCTGGAGAAAAACAAGAATAGCTATATATTCTCTGCCTCTTCCTGAAGTCACATTAGCTCATGACTCAACTCTTAAAAATGAAGAATGATGGAATATACAGGTCTTTCTCAGGTGGGAGAAGGGGGCTACTTTATTGCCAGGGTCTGAAGAGCAGGAACTAATTTGGAATCCTAGCAGTGCTGGTTACTTTAGTTGAGGCTGAGAGTGCATTTAGCCATTTTGACACATGAATCATTAAAGTAAACAAAGTTTTGCAGAGACAAAGGACTTCACAACACAAACCCATAGGATTTAAGTGAAGACCTTTTATTCCACACAGCACACAGATTATATAGGGTTACAGGTACATCTTACTGGCTAAAAAGGTCTTACTCTCACATGTTAGAACTTCTAATTGGTTACAAGCTTAATAACTCACAAGTCCAATGTTTACATTATCTCATCCTGATGTTTTGAGGTTGGTGTCCGGAGTAGAGCCAGGCCTGGGAGTACTCCCCAGGCGGTACTTGTTAGGGAGTAACCAAGGCCTAACAGACGAATAGCAGGTGTGTGACCTTGCTTGTTTGCCATATCAGCAGGATCCTCTTTTGCTGGGATATCAGCAGAATTCTCATGGCCAGAGCAGTTTGGATTGCTCAGAAATTCACTTTCTGCAACAAATCTCTCAACAAATCATTTGTGAGCCAGCCCTGGTTTCAGTCATAAGACACTGTGGAATAACTCCTCCACTTGTTTGACTTGCCATTGGTGACATTGGTATTGCATCCATAGCAGCTGAAGTCATTAATGTTGCACCAATAACAACAAAGATGTGGTTCTTATTGCACACAAGCATATGCATCAAGCCCTCAGGAAAGCACTTGCACCAAATCTTCAACAGCTGAGCTAAATTATGTTACTCTTAGCCCATGAAAGAGCATACAAGTCACCGAGTTCCTGGTTCTGGCACTGGATGGTTGACTGAGCATTGTCAGGATGAGTTTATTCACCGAGCACAGACGCCAATTCTGCAAAAATCAACAACATGATCAGGGTTGTGAGCATTCCAGTCAACACTAACAGGTTTCTGAGCATTCAAACCCAGTGATTATGCTTCCTAGAAGTCCAAGAGAGATAAATTTATCTTCTTTACTCACAGTACTGTTTATAGTCTCAGTTACTTGTTTCTACTATTTGACCAGAACTCATCTGAATGCAGGATTTGGTGCAAGTGGTAAAATCACCGAGTACATGAAGAAACTGTTACTGTTTTGTTACAACAAATAGCAAAGCACAGGCTGACTTTGCAGTCACTCTTTGGACGCTGCAACATGCAAGAGGTAAGAGAAACCAGCCTCATCATTACTTTTTAGAACAGCAATTGCTTTCTGTTTAGCTAAAGAAACAGAAGAGAGCTTTCTCCCTCCTTTTCCTCTCTGGGACATTAAGATTACTAAAATCACTGCTACTACAGTAATGCTTGTGTCCCTAGTTGTATTACAATATATTAATATCTCTTCTAGTTTCATGTGCATTCCCAAGACAGCCCCAGTGTCAAGGCTGTATGGAGTGCTGAGGCCACCTTGGCATGAACAGCAGAGATCCAGCACCTGGATATGGTTCCAGTGCTGCAGCTGGGTCACTGAGGTGGACTCTGTGTGTTTTGCAAGGCCCTTTTGAAATTTATAAAAGAATCCACAGAGTTATATATCCATGTAGTCCAGATTCTTCTTCCTACCTAGCAAAAGCTTCCCTAGCCCCTTGCCATGCCTTGCCTTTGGTGCTGTAAGCAAGGAGCAGATTGTATGGGTAATGTTGAGTAATCGTATTGAATGTCCCATGGTCATATTACTCTTTGTCCTCTTTAATCACACTTTTGTTTTTCCTCTGACTTTTCCTAGTGTTAACTGTAAAGATTACAACTTGCTCTATCTGCCAATCAAGCACAAGATATATGTGGTGTTAAACTGATACACAGTGCATAACAGAGTAATATACAGGATATTTTATACTGCATGTTTATACCACACATAGAGTTATGATATATAAAGAGGCTACCTCTGCTCTGTGTGTGTGCTATTCATGCAGCTATAGATAATACAGAAATATATTACAATACTGTTATAGTTTAAGCTGGCAAAATGCCAACTGCCTGGTACTTGTCAAAAGGTTCACCCCCAGAGAAGGAGAGTGAGGGAAAAAAACAGAAATGAGGCTTTGGACATGGTGAAGTTCTTATATTTATATAGAGAAGTGGAAAGCTTAACACCAAATATGAAATAGCACATAGTGACAGGAAACAACAGGCTCACTGAGGTCGCTCCAGATAACAAGCAGAATTTTGAACTAACTAAACTTCTTCTCTAAAGGAAACTTCTTAGCAAGAGGGAAAAAAAAAGGAATTAACAGGAATATGCTCACTTCTTCAGGTAAACAGCCACGCAGACCAGCAGCAGCAGGGCTTGATATCAGCAGTCAGGGAGTAGGAACCCTCCTGGTCTGAAGCATGGACTGAAAAAACAGAAACTCTTTTCCCTTGGCTTGTTATACTTCTCAACGCTTCCTAATGATGTCAGATGATATGAAATACTTCTTTGGCTGCTTAAGTCAGATGATACCTGTCCCCTCTAATCTGCGTCACGTCCTTTGAGGCCTGCTGAAAACTGAGGCCTAAATGGGGACTTATGCTGACTAGAGCTAAAACTACTACAAATACTAATAGAAATATTGTGTGACCTAAACAGAAGAGAAATAATTTCTCCTTGGTATCTATCAATATTCAAATAGTTCTGTAAGAGAAGTGAGATATTTTGGTCTGCTTTCATGTTTATAGACCTTTCCAAGCCTGCAAATATGAAAAAGGGCCTTTCACATTGGTTTTTGAGACAGATGGACAAGGGAGAGAATCCCTCACAATATCATAAAGTTTCCCATGTTAAAAAGTTGCACTTTTGCAGCAATTTTTTCTGTTTTGGTTCTTTTTCCTAAAACCAACGATTCATTTTGTTGTCCTCTCTTATCTCCATGTTTTATAAATAACATTGTCACACTTAATGAAGCAACCTCATTAGGATCTCAAACAAATGGTATATGGGTTTGGTCATATAACTTTAAGACTTTTCTACCTTTTAGCATTTTGAAGCAATTTGCTGTTCACAGTGATTGTAGTGTGTAAACTTCTTCCCCACATGAGTTCAGCATAAAGCACTCCATGGCAGTCAGCTTGCTGTCCTCCAAGTGCCTCACACTCTGCATGCCAGGCAGCGAGAGCACTGCCAGTCAAAACAATGCGCTTTTTGGGAGCAATGATGGTCACCCAAATAATGAGGGCTCTGGCACTACACATTGCTGTCAACATGTGCAGTGTGCTGGCATGTCGTGTCTGGCACGCTTGAGGTAATCTGAGGGGGGGTAGATGCCTTCAGTGAGTCAGTTCATGGTGTTTGTGGGTTTGGAGATGATTCTCACTGGTGTATATTGAAACTGGCAAGGGACCCAGGGCCAAACAAGCTCATCAGGGATTTGTCTCTAATTCACTGAAAATGTGTGGTATAATCATACCCTGATGAGCATAAGAGTCACCCTATAATCCAGCCTTTCATTTGCATGGAGAAAATAAACCCAACGTCATGCCAGAATCCCTGTCTATGTTTCCTCAACTTTGCCTTCACAGTTAGGGCAGGAGGCATAAGGGAAGAGAGATCAGAGGCTGTAAATCAGCCAGTGAGCTAAGCTGATATTCCTTTCTTGGTGCCGAAATGAATGATGCTTAGTCTTCTAGTTAATTTGAAGGGGCCACATCTGGAAGTGCTTTACACAGCCTCAGCCTCTGTGGCAATTTGCCTGAGTAAGCACCTCAAGATTTAGCCAGTAGAGAATGTACCCTGTATAGCTCATTAAGAACCTAATCACTCCCCTCTGGGTCAAATTCAAGTGGCTGTTAAAATTAATGTATTTATTTGTCACGAAGAGTGCTAGAGAGGTTATGAGATGTATATGAAATATGTTCTGTAAAAATGGCATTGTGCTAACAGTACAAGAAAGAGCCCAAGCTGGTTTAGATGCATCCTAATCCCTTGCTGCTATTAGATGTCGGGATTTCTGCACCAGGGTAGAGGGAATGCGAAGGGTGTCAGCCTGAGGAATGATGAAAATATCTCACAGTCAAGTGACAAGAAGCCCGTGGCACATCAAATAGCAGAGAAGGACTATGCAGATAACAGCTGCCTGACAGGGGAACCGTTTTCTCTGTTTGGAGGCTGTCTCCAAGGAACATGGACTGACTCTTTGCTTACTGACCTTGAAAATGGAAATAATTTCAGAGGCAGCCTTCTCCCATTTGCAGAAGTTTAAGCACATTTGTTTCTATCAAGTGAATTTGAACACATGTTGCTGTGACATCACAGGAAAAGGATCATTTCTCATTTATCAGCGTGTCTCTTTTGGTATAAATGACAGAGCTGCTTAAAAAATTGTTTTTAATGTGTGACTCTGCCTTGTGTAAAATATGATGAAAGGGGCTGAGGAGGGAGGTGAGGTTGAAAGAAACCAGTGGAGGGAGCATCCTCTGGGCAAATGTCACCTAATACCCAATGGCTGAGGGTGTGCTGAGAGCCAGAAGACAAGGATACACTTCATGAGAAAAAGATTCAGTTAGAGAAGAATAAGAGGACATCCTTGCTTGGCACTCTGCCTGCTCATGTAAACAGACATGGTGCAAAACCAAGTACCTATCTCCCTACATGGCCATCTTCAATCTCCCTTCCCCCTTATAACAAATCTTATGGAAGCAAACTCTTCCCAGAATTAATCACTGTTTTCCTGAACAGTGAACTTTTCTGTTGCAAAGTCAAAAAAATCCTGCAGGAATTCTTGGAAAATCTCCAGAGATGTGCAAAAAGAAGTCAGTAATTTGTTTTCTGTCATGACATACTTTCAGACCCCAGAGAGGCCGCTGGGAGCTGAGGGAGGTCTGCATGTCAGCAAGTCAGAGCTCCTATGCAGATTTTCTCAACATCATAGAGTTGGGTCATTTTAATTTACTGGCTTATTCTTTATACTCTCATTTTAGTGCTAGCTATCACTGCAAGAGGAAGACAAAGTGATTGAAACATCCAGTTTGGTTTATTAAACTGAATTGCTTCTCCACTGATGAGGAGGTCGCCTTGCAGGTACCAGAGGGCAGGAGTGGGCATACTGCTGACTAGCTGCTGGCTCGGCAGGTTTACACTCCAATTTCCCCCATGGTAATTTTCCTGCTTGCTACATCAAGCAGGATTTGCAGATCCACCAGCGAGGTCCTGATGCTGGACCAGCTGCAATGCAGAGGCTGAAACAGCTTTAGCCACTTTTGTTGTGAAGTCTTAGAGGAGCTGAGCACGAGGCACACAGTCAGTATGGACTGGCTCCATTACTTGATGAATGCCTTCACTGCAGTTCCTGGTCATGAAAAATCTCCAGGCCTGGCTTACATTACCATCAGGAAAATAGACTTAGTGGTATAGGTAAATTAGATTTTAATTTCACTCAGCCAGTTTCTTTTGCAGGGAGAAATGAAGCTGACCATATCTATGGACTTGCCTCTTTTCTGGGCCTATCCCATAGTCCACATTTAGCTGCATTTCCAGGTCTAACTCCCTCTTTCTCTTGCATGGAATTACCTGCTTCATTTTTGCTGCACAGCATTGAAATCTGCATAATAGCCCCAGTCTGGGGTATCCAAATCGTAATCTTGAGAGGTTTACTTTGGCTGTAAGTCACCTGAGGGTGAAAGATGCCATGGGATGGAGACAAGCTGCAGCACTGGGGAACTAAGACAAAAGGAGTTTTGGGAGAATTGCTGCAAGCAGGGAGCACCCACAAAATAGGTCCCCTTCCCATGCTCCCAGGGCAGCTGAGAGAGGGAAGGAAGATGCAGCTTAGCTACAGCAGCTACATCTGTGCACCAAGAAAACTGGAGAAGGAAAGGCAAAGCCAGTGCTAGGAGATGATTGATTGGCTGCTTAGTGTGTTGGCAGGAGAAAGTTGTCTCCCTGAGGTCAGTCACTGCCTGCACCAGGCAACACTGGGGTCTCTTCTCCACTGGACGCTGGCAGGTTGCCAGCAGACAAGGCAGGGGAACAAGTGGGTAGAGGAACACACCACGGTGGGGAAGGAGGTGTATAAATAGTGTCTGTTTGGAAGGCCAGGTGTGTCCGTCCAACTCGAGCCAAACATAACAGGAGGCAGCAACGAGTATGTCTTCCTCTCCAGACCTGGTTCCTGAAATTAATTTCCTCATCTGTGTTTCTGTTAGTATGGGAGGGGGGATAGGGAGGAAGGAAGGAAGAAAAGAAAGCAAAAATCTCTTGTTTTATTCTCAGATCTCACACTCCTGAGTCTTTGTTTGTTTACTTCGGACCTGCTCATTTGTGCATTGCTTGTCTTGTACATGTGTTGTTGCTGAGCCATTTTAAGTCCTTGCTTCTGCTGGATGGAAAGTTTTGTTCCACTGTCTCCCACTGCTCTTCCTCACTCTGTCTATCTCTGCTGCCAGGTGCATGAGCTCCTGTGCCACTCCAGTCACTGGACCTTTCACCAAACTGATTTAGCTCAACTTGGCAGAAAACTTTTTTTCTGGGTTAGTGAATTGAACTGGTGCAGAGCTAGTTCAGACAGGCAAGGCAGAGAGAGAGAGAGAGAGAGAGAGTGAGTCGGTGCTTGCAGCAAGAAAGGAGGAAACCACTGGAGGACAGTTTTCTTGTTTGACTTTGGTGACCTGTTGTATTGGTTCATACTCTCATGCATTACTTAGTCACCAGCTGATATTGGCACACTGCTGTTTTCCAGGCTCTCCAGAGGCATATGCAATTCAAACACCACCCCTTCAGCCTGGAGAAAGATTCATCTCCTGTATACTTAGACCTTTCTACTGCAAGTCTTGCCTCAAATTGAACTGTATCTGGCCAGTGCCATGGTCATACTTCTGGTCATTCCTTCTGCCAACACTTTTGATAGCATGCTAGGCTGTTATGATGAACCCCTTGGAAAACAAGGACTTAACGGGTTTCCCTTGTTGTTCTGGAGTCAGACCAAGACATGGCAGGTGCTATCTCTGGCTGCCTGGTCCTCAAGCATAAAGCTAGTGCTGGTATCTGCTCACTTCTGGCAAAACACTGAGGGTATCAGAGACCCTGGCAGCTAAACAGCCTGGTAGGAAGAACTGTTTTGCTTACACTGCTCAGGCAGCCAGTTGCTTGCAACCATGGAGCAGTTGAGCCATCCTACTCCTGCCATCCTACAGGTAAGCCATTGCTTACCCCTGGATTTGGGACACATGCACCTGTGAGTGCTGGGTACAGGAGGGGCCAAATCTGTATCTTGATGATTGTGGTTTTCCCGACCAGCATGTGCATCATACGCACAACCACCTTCCTGGTCATGGGGTGCCCTGGTTCCTGGCTCACCCCAGGACCTACATCACCCCGCAGTGTGTAGGAGCATAACCCACTGGCTGTGGTTGAGCACTGTGTCCTTTGCACCATGCACCTCTTGCCCCTGGGTGATGAGAGTTGTCCACACCGGTCAAACCCCTGCCTCCCTTCCTGCTGAAGGCACTTTTACAGCCTTGCTACCACTTGATTTGTTCTCCTTTTTCTGCTCTCTCTTTCCTCCAACTTTCTGAAATGAGAACATTATTTGAGAAACAGGCGGCGCAGAAGGAGGCTGCGCGGCCCCGTGAACGCCGTGTCAGGCAGAACAAAATAAACGCCTGAGGAGGTGCTTCCAAGAGACTTTGAAAGAAACTGGAGCACACATGTTCCTCTTCTCCCTCTGTTTTTGTCATGTCTCTATAATACAGTGGACATTTTCCCATCTGCTCGGCAGGGCTGACAGCGTGTTGTCAGGACAGGGCTGTGTCCTAAATAGAAACTCTGCAGGTTTGCAAAGTTCCCTTCCTCTAATTGGAACCGACTTGCGGAGGTGAAGAAAAGCTGCAAAATTGTTTTAAGCTATGAGCAATTATAACAGCCCTTACAGTGCCAGTGACACTAAGAGGATTTGTACTGGATTATACCTAATGTTAACATGATCTAATGCCGCATGAATATCGCAGCCCGCAGCAGGCCCAGCTCTCAGAGTTGGGTTCCCTGTTCTTCAAAGTCATCTGGGGTTTGTGGAAGGAGGGGAACAAAGCCCTGCCAGCCAGAATTTCATTGATGAAATGTCATATGTCATTTGAACATCACAAATAGACAGTGACAAAGTAATAGTGGAAGGCAAAATGGGCTTTAACAAGACCAGCCAACCTCCTACTCTTTGGCATCACCCCACTGGGCGGAGAGGTACTGCAGATATCTTGTACTAAGGTGACACGACGGTGCCACGCTGGCTGCTGTGCCTGGGCACCCTGAGTGACCAAACTGTGAATCTCCCTCCTATCTCCGGGCTGCATGGAATCATCTGAGTCAGCTGTAAAAGTGTTTTAAAAGAATCCTTCCCTTTATAATGGTATGGAAAGACTTCCACTGGTGCTGGCAGAAGAAAAGGGAACTAATTGGGGTATGCCCTCCTATGCAGAGATTTCAGTGGCATGAAGCTGTGGTGAAGCAGGCTGGTAGGGCTGTATGCAGCTAGTGATTGTGAGAAACGTGGTCTACAGGAAAGGGTGGGAGGATGGGACAGCGTGGGAGCTGAGTCTGGGCTTTGGAGAATACCTGCTCTGCTACTGACTTATTATAGAGCTTGCAGGGAGTTGTTTAATCTCACTGTAGATCGTTCCTCAATGAGCAGAACTAAAGCAATAACACTTTGCTTGGTGGGAAGGAAAGAAGAGAAACCTGCACCAATGTAAGGCACTCAAACCCCAGAGTGATTGGGGAGGACAAAGACAGAAGGTATGTAGAAGGAAAGGAAGTCATTGAGTGAAAAGAGACACTCACTGGCCTTGATGGTTTTCCTTCTCATCTTGGATTTCGCTAGTGAAATCAATAAAGCCAACAAAAATTCTCAAACTTCAGGTATGGCTGAAGGTGACAGAGTACAGATCATACTTGGGAACTTCCCAAGATTTACTTTGGAGCAGCAAGGAAGCACATGATCAAATATATGCAAAACTTTTTCTCAGCCTAGACTTAATGCATGATAGACGGAATTAATGGCAGTGAAAATGGTTTTATATCCCAAACAGGAAGCTTCTCCCTGCTGGTGCTACTGAGCTCTGCACTGTGGAGCTCTGCAACAGAGGTGAGGAACGAGGCCAAGATGTCTAAATTGCACTGCTGCATATACTGCCTTTGAACTTGGCCCTGACAGTAGGCCAGGTCAGCCACGTTTCCTAGTGACATAATTTGACTGATGAATGGAAGAACTTCGTATCAGGCCCTTAGGACATTTTATGTCATTAATATATTATGTTTATTTTGCAGAAACATGTCAAATAGAAGTAGATCTATGCCATGTTGAACTGTGATCCATCCTACTGAAATCCTGCTAGGGAATAAGTTCAGACCCCAAAATAGAATATGAAAAATACCAAACTAATAACATATAGGAATGTGGCTCACATTGTCTATTGCTTTCTAGTTCTCCTCCTGCCCATTACACTACAAGTCCCATGCAGTGCCTCAATCCCAGTTAAGCACTTTTCCAAAAGTTTAGGCATGGTGTTCTTATGCCAAAGTGTAAAAAAATTATGAGCCTAAATAAGCACCTCCAGGAAGATAAACTTATTTTAAAAGGGAATGTGTTACAAAGAAGTAGAAACAGCATAAAAGTTTGGAGATTTGGACCCTTGAACCCTCCAGTTGTGAAAGACAGCAATGTATTTTTTTACATGGGAAGTGAGAAACCCCATAATTTAGTGTTTGTAGGGAAACACCAGCTTATATTGTGGGGGACAGTGTAGCATCATGAAAACAAGTAATATTTTAAAGTCATATAACATGGTAGGCAACTCTACATTTCTCACAACTTCAAAAGGAAACAAGTGAACAAAACCCCACCCAGTCTGAAACGTTTTGATCAAGAGTCTTGTGGGAGTTGCCGGTTGGGTGCTTCATGCTTTCATTCTCCTCCATCATTAACTTCCCAGCCAGGATTTCATCTTCTGCAAGGCAAGGTGCAGCCTCTCAAGGAGCAGGGAAAGGACCATTATGGTGAGGAGACAAAGAAAGGAGGGGAGTCATGTGGCTGAGGAAAACTGTGGGAGATGAAATCTCTTGGAAGATGTGGCATCAGCTCCTCCGTGTAGAGATGAATTTGACACACTGTGAAGTTTCTCAGAACTAGTGCTAATATCCTGGGCTTGCAGTACTTAGGCAGCAATTATCACTTATAAAACAGGTGATAATGTAGATTTTCACATTTAGAGGGGCAGCTGCTAAGCTGGTAGAAATGGATGGACTCCGTGGACTCTGCTGGAACTAGAGCGGTTCATGCCAGATAAAAATGCTCCCCGGAATTTTTAAGGCACCAATTAATCTTAAAATAAAGAGAAGAAAGAGTGCACATTGATCCCTTCACTTTAACAGGAAATTTAAATCTGGAGGTGTCTGAAGTTCCAGCTGATGAATTACTGAGCTGTGAGAGGCCAGTAGCACGCAGCATCACACACTGGCTATTTCATAATAACCGCAAAGGAAGTATTTCTGGAAAGAACCTAATGGAATATTACAGTGACCTGGCAGAACATAGCAGCTAGTTTTCAGCCTGTGCCCTTCCATGTTGGCAGGATACTGTTTTCTTTCATTCTGTAAAATACTCAGATTTGTATGCTACTGCTTTTTAAAATGGGGCCCTAAAGTAAAGGTCTACTAATGCCTAAGAGGAAAAAAAGAGATACCAGTTTGTGATTTTAAACTGTGAAGGATCTTTTTTGCACAGGTACACAGACCTGTGAGGTCAAAGAGCTACCTTCCTGTAAGTATAGCACAGCATATATTCCCCCAGTAACATGCCAGCTGTGAGCTGAACCTTATAGCAAGGAATCAATAAAGTCAAGGCAATTTCCTTAACATGCCATCTGTAAGAGATTATGGAAGGGAGGTGGGAGAAGGGTTTTCCTTAGTGGCTGATGCTTTACTGAAGTTCAAATGAGGCAATATATAGTAAAATAAATTCAATCTGTATTTTCTCTTCTTTCAATTTTAGTGGGGACTAAATGAAATGGAACTGTGTTGATTCTATCCGGTTCAATATATCTTCGCTTTCTAACAACCAAGGTCATTTTTACCTTCATGAAAAAGAAGCCTAATATAAAATACTCACCCAGACTGAACAAACACGTATTCACACTTTTTCAAAAGCCAGGTAGATGAGTGATATATTATGTAATTCATTTCATGGCACACTGCTGAATGTTTTTTTATAGATAGTGTTTAACCTTGCCAATTTTGCTCTGAGATAATCACTCCTTTGAGGATAAAATCTCACATTTAACATTAGAAGAAAAAAGAACACCCCCACACACCAAAATCTGCAGCATACAACAAATAACAGGGAAGTTACTTAGCCAGAAAGATAACGATTAGAGCAGTTTTCACTGCTGACTCTGTGATTAGCCCATGGTTGTTATAATATTAATCAGAAAAACAGTGATAACTGCTTAGCTTAGGTTTTGATAGAGCCAGTGAGCAATGACAAAATGCTTAGACATCTTACAATAATGTATTTCTGCCCTGACTAATGGAAGTGGCAAATAGATTCTTAAAAATCCCCTATATTTAGCACTGGAGCTATTCTCAGAGTGTGGGAGCTTTGTTTGTTTCTCTGGAGTTTATGATCACGAATATTAATAGTGCCAGTGTCTCATGGAAAGGATGCAAACTCTGGAAGACAACTCTGAAACACCCAAGGGAAGGACATGAATGGCAAAAATCTGCAGGGTCAACGCAGTGTCTATTTGCTCTGTGAGCCCTGATGCTGCCCTGGAGACTGCTTTTGAGAGAGGAACAGTGCAGAAGGTCATTGCAAAGTGAAATTTTACCTGAAGGGAGGGAAAAAATATGTATAAGCCCAGATGCATCCTATTGTGCTGTAGGCACATAGCTGAGGTGGCTGAGCTTGGAGTGCTGTCAGCCCTCGGTTCCCACTACAGTCAAGGCAGGCACCTCCTGAGGGCAACTCTGCCCACCTATGATGTGAATCACCCTCAGGAGAGCCTGTGTTTCACCCCAGCTGTTGCAAACCAGGTGCCTGACATGTCGTGAGATGAATCCTGGCCTTGACCTGTGAGGATGGGACAAACTGGCTCTGATTGAGAGCCTCCAGCCAGGAAAGAACCAAACATGAATCGAACACTCATCTCAGTTACTGAAATGAAAGATTCCATTAACTTTTAAAGACATTTCACTTTTGCCTCCACCCTTCCCTTTTGGGCACGCACTTGGGACCATTACCAGAAGCATCGTTCATTAGGTAAGAACCTGTCCCTGAAGCATTTCCAGTTCAACCAGAAGCAAGTAATACTGAGATTCCTGGACTCTTCCACAGGTTCTATCCTCAGATTTCACAGGCTACAAAAGATTTTGGAAAACATCCAGTCAGGACCAAGCTCAGGGATCTTGGTCTAAACATTCAGAGAAGCAGTTTAACATGCTTGTTTAGCTAAGATTTTCCACTACCATGACTGCCAGCTTGGGCCAGAGGTGACCAGATGCAATGGGAAGTATAAAGGCATTGTATGCCCTAAAGTCTACTTTAAACATTTAGGGATATAATACATAGCATAAGGATCTGGAGAAGTTTTATGCATGGGGACAAATAGTCCTGAAAGGGCAGAAGCAATACTCAGAAATTAACATGGAGACTCTGCATTTCACTGTGTATTCATTTTTGCTCCTCCTCTCCCCTGCCCCTTATTGACACTTCATATCAAATCCACCAAAAATCAGCAACTAACTTTCAAAAATACATTGTCACTGAAAGTCCACAAAAGACATGCCTCCTCTTAAAACATAATTTAAAACATCCAGAAGATCTCTAGCAAAATGTCTTTCTCTATAAATTTATTTTTTTAAAGAAACCTATCTCTGCTTTTTTTATTCTAATCTCTTTGACACAGGTTTAATTGCACAAAAAGATTTTAAGTGCACTTACCTCTTCAAAGTATGCTTCATTTTGCCACTACATAAATCAGAAGTGTAGACTATTTTTCTTAAGTTTAGTAACCCAAACAGCAAAGACACAAGTTCCTCTGGAGCTACTCACATAGAGTAAATAATTAGACCTTGATCTGATGAAGGCACTTAACAGCAGGCTTATTTTTAACTCTGTGAATGCTGCCATTGAATTCAAAGGGATGGTTTGGATGTTTGAGTGTGTATTTAGGTGCATTACTGATCAGAGTGTCCTAATCCTTAAAATCTGCCATTGATTTTGGCACAGGGCAATGTCTAGGGGGTGAGGGCAACAGGACTGCAACCACAGCTTGTTGACATCACATGAAGCTCCTTTTTATCCCTTGGACATCAGGACCCTCTTCAGAGCTGTAGAGATTTTGTTTTGGATTTGTTTGGGTGGATTTTGGTTTTTGATAGATTTTTTTTTACCCTTCTAATTGAGATTAATTAGATTTTGAGGTTTGTTTTCCCATTCCATGGAAACACTACCTCAACCATGTAAAATGGGGAATACTCATCCTACCACCTATAAAACGCCTGGAAAACATGACCAGGGAACAATCAGCAAATAAACTGCCAAGCCCTGCAATTCTTCACTCTTGTACCTAATCTCAAAATGAGGCTTAATTAGACCAACAGCACACTTCTCACGGAGCAAAGATTACTTATCAGCTTAATTTGATACTTTCACAGACAGATGACATATGGTTTCCTCCTCTTCCCCCTGCCCCTTCCTGCACTCGAGTTTAAATAGGGCTGAAGTGGTGCATGGGACTTCTGCTCTCCCTCTCTGCTGGACTGGGTTTCATCTCACATGGAAAAGAATTGGTGCTCAAGGACCTGAGCTCACCAAGAGGAGCTTGCTTTTCCTCAGAGTACACCCATATGCCTTTTCCTTCCTAACAGATGTACTACCAGAAAAACAGATTGGTGAGTTGGAGCTTGTTCCTTAACCTTAAAGGTGAACTGAAACACTCCTCTACTGTGTGTAAAACACAAAGCCTGCTTCTTTGAACCACACACTCTTTGTAGGCTACATATTCAATGCAGCTGCACCACGATCATCCTTGGAAACATGATGAGCCATATGAGAAAGAGATTTATGGGTACAATTTTTTCAGAGCCACGGCAGTTCAGAATTATTGAGTTTCCCTATTCAGGGCAATGTGAGAGGCCACCTTAAGACTGATGCAATTTAAACCACTCCATAGATCGTGCTGGACATCCTCTAATATGTATCACCACAGCCTTACTAAACCTAATAGATGTTAGCTAGGAACATGGTCATACTACATATGTTATAAGCCTGCTCTCTTCCACTGCACCGTGTCCCCAGCTGACACAGATCAGTGAAAGTCTAGTGTAGGTAAAGGGGTTTGTGACAGTTTTCACCACTCAACGATCTAGAAAATCCCATTTATTGTGGCAGATCAGAAGGTTTAGGCTTTTGTTTTGAATTAGACCTATGGGGTCTAACTCTTTGCTCTGCCTATGTGACTGCAAGCTCCCTGTGACCCAAGTTCCACTTCCTCTGTGGAGTCAGATCTATGTCTCCACCCCTCAGGATACAGCCCTCTCTGCAGGCATGAACTGGGAAACACTCAGCAAATCAGCACCAAATCCTGAAAATCAGGCTGTATGAGAGGCTATGATACAACTTTGCCACTCAGTAAGGGGCACCACTTGAGACCTGGTTATCACAAATGTATGGCTGTGGTATCAGTTCTGAGTAGGTCTTATTATACATGTCAAAGACACAAAATTTTCCCTGTTTTTCCTAAAACACTTTTAAACTAGCACAGGTGATGCAGGCAAAACACAGATACCAACACCAAAACCAACATGGACCCCAAAGAGGGTGCACCCTGTTGCTCCTTCCACAGCACTTTCCTTCTGTTCCTTCTGTTTCTCAGGGCTTAGGTTTTAAATGTGATGATAACTTTGTAAAAATTTTAGAGTTGTCATTGCAAAACCATTTTTCAGTCTTTGGCTTACATAAGATGCATTTGCCAGGATCAGCTTCAGGTACTTCTGGGCAATTCAGAGTTTCTCATAGCTGTATAAATAAGTATTTTTTTGCAATACACCCATAACTGATCATCATCTCAATTTGTGTATTTATGACTGTGACAGTTACAGAGCTTGCACAAGAAGATGCATTTTTTAATGATGTTTACAGTCATTTCAGCAATCATAGTTATATATAGCTACATATTTGAAAGTCCTAAATAAACAGGTTACAGCTCATATGAGAAGTGAAATGAAATGAAAATATAAACCAAAATAAATTAACAAATACTTGGCATGTTTTGTACATCTGATAGGTACATATACATTTTAAAGGCATTGTGTGTTTGAGTATAAATATGTAAAACACATATAAATATGTCCGTATCTATTGGATAGAAAAATATAAAGTGCAACATACAACAATACACACATGTCTTTTTACACACGTGCAAACACAGGCATTCATGTTCATACATGTCCATGCATTTGGTACCATGATACTTTTGAGTCCTTGCATCTGAAAGGTCTGTGTTACAATAATATTTGGGAGCCTAAAATGACAGAGCTACCATGCTAGTGCATGCCAGGGGAGCTGCTGGCACTGCAAGTCCTCTCAGAAAAGGGAGCTGTGAGAGCAGCAGGGAGAATCACAGACTGTGCTGAGGGGTGAAGGCAGGAAAAAGTCTATTGGTGTCTGTTGCCATTCACTGCCTGATGCATGGGAGTGCTGAGGAGTGACACGCTGGGAGGCCACAGCTTTAGCTGTTGAGCAAACACTACACACACAAACACACACACACAAACACAGTCAAAATTACCTCAGTTTGATAGTATGGCCATTCATGTGCTTGAAATGCAGGCCCCAGGTGGGACAAACAGCCTGCACGCTGTTTTTTACACCACAAGGCTCCCAAGGGAGCTGAGAGACAGAGGATGTTCAGGGTGCTGGGCAAGGGCAACCACAGCTATTTGCGTCCTGCTGAGGGGTTTGTGTGCTGGCAAAGAGGGGCTTACTGGAGAAGCTTCAAGCAGGGTTCACAGGGTGAAGTAAGAAGAAGAGAGACGGCTGGTGTGGCATCACACCACATTGTTTTGTTTCTAGACTGCAAGGCAGAAGGTGTTAGCTAAATACAAAGCTTGATCTAGCACTGACTCTGGATATGCAAAGCATCCAGTTCTGGGTTTGCATTCAGTCACCAGGATCATGTTCAGAAATCATTCAGTCAGTGCCCACAAAGGTTGCAGTTCTTCACCTCTCAGCCACCTTGATGGAAGCATGAGTTCCACTGAAGCCTGCCAGAGTGAATTGTCTCCTTCCTACTGGCTTGCCCTACCTTACACCTGCACTCAACAGCATGTAGGATCCGCACGTAGCTCACTGCCATGCCTCTGCAAAGTTCCTGCTGCCAGCTCCTGCTCTGACAGCTGCTAACATGGCATGGCATGGCACAGTATGGCACAGGATAGCACTGTATGGCATGGAATTGGGCAATGAACGCTCTTCCTTGCAGAGCTTCCCACCCCACTCCCTTCCCTCTTCCTCTGCCAGCAGTTGCAGCCAGCACCTCCCTTCCTGAATCTAAATGAAAACTATTTTTGCAGCCGTACTTAGTTGGACGAGCTACAAATATTCCCACGGACACTGCTTTTTCTTTGCTGTTCTGAAGTCATATGAAGGGATGTTGCAACTACTACCGCTCAATGCCAGGGAACTCCTGCAAGTAGTGGTGGAAACCATTCCCCTCATGACCCTCCACTAGCGTGGCTTCAGATGCTGAAACTCGACCACAAATACAGTCTGTGGTATCTGCCCAGACACTCTCCTTCTCCACCAGGTTGGTTGCTCACACTGCCTGGAAATGAAAGCCTCAAGCCTGTGGTCTTTACTCAGATACTCACAACTGTGGTGTGAATCATTGAAATATAAATGGCTCCAATGGGGGTCCAGGAGCAGCTGGATCCTGAAAGCCAGATTTGCAGCCTCTGCTGTGGAGCTCATCTCTCCAGTGCTCAGCAGCTCCTCCTGTAGCCTGGGTGGTGTCCAGATCTGGTGGGAAAACAGCTGCTGATGGAGATCCTGATGCTGAAGTAGGAGTCAAGCTCTGTCAAAAGGCAAGGCCCAGCTGAGAGCCATCAAATTGCATGACAATGTAACTCAGGGCTCATAAGTGGGATTGCAGGCTCTAGACCCAATTCCTTTCACCTTATTCAAGCAAGTAGACCCATTAAAATGAAATGAACTGGCTGTGCATGCACACGCATTCTCCTTTTTTGATCAACTACCTTTATGCTGATACACCTAGCAGACTGTTTGAAATCCCTATAAATGTTAGATGTCCATGATAAAAGGCAGTGCCCTTATTTGGCCTGTGGCCATTTTCCATGTTTATTTAGTTATTTATTTCAGTTAAGTGCAACACACCAGTTGATGCACAACACCCATGTGCCGCAATACGGCTCTGGGTTGCCTTGGCAACGGGTGGAAAGGGTTTTGAAGAGCCAGAGAGGCCCATGCTAATGAAAACAAGCATTCAGGGGGCCTCTTCTCCAGGTGGGCGAGAAGAGGCTCCCTGCTGGGCTCCCTCGCCCAGCCTGCTTTCAAATAGTCTGGTGCTTTAAACAAAAACTACAAAACCCAACAACAACAAAAAAGCCCACCACCCAGCCCCCTCTGCCTTTTTTTTTCCATGCTAAAACACAACTACTGATTAAAAGTTCTGAGACAGCTCTTTGAAGCCTTTCATTAATAGGTTTCCTTTATGAATCCAAATTAGACGGTCAATGCATTTTCCTTCAAAAAAAAAAAAAGAAGAAAAGAAAAGAAAGAGAACTATTATGGAAATGGTTGTTGTTTTTGCTGCTGCTTCTGCTGCCTTTTACATGTTTAATCTCCCACATGTGCCTCCGTACCAGATGGCATTGCCTGTAAGATGGGAGATAATCTTTGCACACCATACTGATGCTGGTCCTGGGGCTGCTGCAGGCTGTGCATCTTGTTTGGGCACGATGGAAGTCATGGGCTTTGTCATGTGCTCTGTGGGATAGGGCTGATTATGCCTGGGCTCAGCACCCATAGTTCCCACTGAGAGTCTCAGGACAGGATGGGGAGGGGGTGAGTTACTCACAGAGGTCTTGTAGGAGCAAGGCTGTGGTACTGAATGCATGGGGAGATCTCCCCTCTTGAGGAAGTGGGTGCTCTGGAAAGACAACTGGGCAACACAACAGTCATGAAGAATATCTGACACTATTCAAATGTCTTCTGGAAACATGAGGTAAAGAATAATGAATGACATAAGGAGCTGAGCAGGAGTATAGCCAACAGCTTCAGTGAGACTCACATATGTCCCACTTCCCTTATGGCTGTCCAGCAACTGCTAGGTATTCCCAAGGGTCAAACTGCTGACGGGCTCAGTCAGGTGATGTCCAAGGAATGTGCAAAGAGATAAGCATGTAAATATGGGGATGACATGAAAGGGAAAGCATCCCATGAAGTCCTGAACACAGGCTGAAGGTTGCTCTAGGTGGGTGATGGTGAATAAGGGGCAGCATATTTTGCACACAGATTGCAGTAACATGGCAGGCAGGTCCTCCAGCAGAAGGTCTCTTCCACCTCCTCAGAAGCAATGTGACATGACAGTCTATTTGGACTGGTGAGATGTCACAAGCTCCAAAGAAAAGAAATTGAAATAACTGACCCTTTCAAAAAAATCTGAAGCCAATCCAGACCATGTAAGGCTGGGGACAAAATCCTAAGAGTCGATGGCACGGCTTTCAGGGTTAAGGAAGACACATGAATACTTTTTTTGTGGAGTTCACCACTCGTAGATTACTCTATTTTGGTAGGATTCTTCACGTCTCATAGGTGACTCAGTGCCAGAAACTGACTCATGTTGAAACAGCATTATAGTGAGACAAAGAAATTGTGTAATACACCATCTGGCTCTTGGTCTGATAATGTTCTCATGGAAGGAGTGTTTTACTCTGCCCTGAACTGCAGCAAAGCTTATCACCAAAAGCAGTGATGTACTGGTCACTTCGTTAATCTAAGCAAAGGGGAGTGAAGCTGGAAATGTTTATAAGTGATTTCCCTCTGCTGAGGAAGGAGATAAGAATAACTATGACAACACTCCTAAAACATTTGTTGAATGCTTCTTTCTAAAATGAAGCAGACCAAAAAAAGAAGGCAGGGCCCGAATGGGGGAGGGTAATCTAAGGAAAATCCTTGTAGATGCCTCCCCAGGAAAAGTAATACTGCAGTTAAAGTAATTTTAGGTGCCTGAAGAGTTTGGATCACCAAGCTGAAGCAGGGCTCCTTTCTGGAGCAAAGGATGTTCAAACCTCTGGAAAAGAGGTCTCTCTCAGGAACACAAGAACCTGAGGATCCTCCAAACTTGAATTTACATGCAGTTCTGATTTCAGTGACAGTAATTTAGAGCCCATGAAATACTGTCTCTGAACTAGGACATTTCTGGAAATTTTTAACATTCGCATCTGAGCTGCCTCTGGAATAGGCCAAGAAACAAATTTGTCAAATCATGTGAGGAGCCTGCAAGAAAGCAGGGAAGGTTGACTGAAGTGATATCAAGGACATCCGCAGTGTGTCATACATCTAATTTTGCAGGTGCCACTGTTACATCTCTGCAAACTTCCTATGTCCTCAGTGCAACTCCAGGAACTGTGGTCTTGTATTCTGTACCAGCATGAGGGTTTGCACTAGTCTGGCCTAGACGGGCCCTTCATCAGGCTGCGAAATGAGTCCACGAGCTGTTGCTGATCCTGTTGTTGAGAGGGTGTGGAGCAGGGCTGACCCATAGACTGCCCTGCCAAATCTGTGTGACACCCTGAATTTTTCCTAGCTTGGCTTATGCTACAGAGCTGCCCCAGATGAATAACCCCACTCTGTGCAGGCTTCCTCATGGGCTTAGGTGAACAGCCAAGATTTGTGTTTACTTTTTTGGGGTATGGCAAAGACATCTAATTGCACCCACAGTGTGTTTCAGTGCCGAACTATTTAACGCTTATGTTACAGAGTCTAAGGCATGATTTGCTCCTTGTGGCTCCTAAAATCTGCAATGTAGCTCTGCCAATGAAAACACAGAGACTTGGTTATGCAAGGAAACAGCTCACTCAGCAAAAATGGTGGCCTGTTGTTGTATTTGCAATGAAAAAGCAGAACATCCACTACCCACAGAAATGCTGTTCCATTTTGTTTGTGAAAGTGGCAATTTAGAATTAAAGGCAGCTGAATTACATGGGCAACATGGGAAGAGTTTGTTTCATGTGGGAGCTGCTATACAGGCATAACTTTGCTATAAGATTTCATACTGGTCACGGTAACCTACATGGGTCACCTTGCTCTAACCAGTTATGGGGATAATCTGACAGTCTAGTTTTATCTGCAGTGCTCTGCACAAGTACTCATAAACCATCCACTGCTATAAAGCAGATGTTCTAATGCCCTTAGCCATTGCTGTAGACTATGTCTCTAGATTGCACTGGGATGTAAAACAGAGAAAAAGGACATAAAAACATGAACATGCCTCATTTGTACATACCATGGAAATGACTTGAAAGTATTGTCTTCACTGTTTCATTTGGGGTTTTGGATTTTGCTTTTTTTTTTTTTTGTGGAAAGTATCATGGACTTTTTTGCATGCAGTTTCACACACAAGAAAATCCCAGGTGTCTACTTTGTGATATACGAATAGCAAGGTATTTGGTATATGTCACATGTAATGTGTTTCAACACTGATATTATTGTACATATAATAAGACTGGACAATAATTTTATATTAAAGTCGGGAAGTTTGCTGGAGACCTGCTGGGTCCAATGCACAGACACACATAAAGTGATAGTAATAGTCCTTGAACTGGAGGAGAAACATCTTCTAACAAAAGGATGTTTAGGAAGGGTACAATACGTAGGCATGAGAATGCACATGTAGAACTCTAGCACAGAGCTGGAACTGATATTTTACCCTTTTGTTGAGGACTCATCCTACACTTAGAGAGGGCCTTTAAGGCAACCTGCAGCTGCATGGCAGGTCCATGGGTTCTTATACCCCCTTTACTACCATTTCTATGTGTCTGTGTATCATGTGGGGAAGCTACAGCCACTGTAGCTCAATGGTACATCCCTTCTACAGCATAGGCAGTGCTGTTATACAAACACCACTTATTTAGACCTCACAGACTAATTTGCTTTAGGTAAATTCACACTAACTATGGCTTACTTCTTATTCCCTTTGCAAGGTCGGTTGCCCCTGCAGAAAGGAGCACCCTCTGTGCTCAGTAAGTCATGAGTGGAAGATGGTCATTGCAGAAATTGCATGATAATGGGTGGAGGGGATATGGTTTTGTTCTTCCCAGGTCTTCCCTCTTCCTCATTGCTGCTAGCCTCTTGCACTTGTATTCTTTTTAGCAGTGATAACAGCATTATCCAGCCCAAGGTTTCAAAAATCTCAAGTGGGGCATGTCCCTGAATCAAAATGTGGACCATAAATTAGATTAGATTAAATAAATGGGAGATTCATTCCTCCGCAGTACTAAAGAAATGCCATGTCCAGGTTTGAGCACTGGTCTTCAAGAAAGATGTGGAAAAAAAGGAGAGGACAGTCTCAATAATCAACGATCTTGAAAACATGAGTTGTGAGGAAAAGCTGGAAAAACCTTTGTGCTCCACTGCTATGACAGGTAGAGCAAGAAGAAAAGGTTTTATATTGCAGCAAGAACAGTTTAGTCTAGATATTAGAAAGCAGTTTGTAATAGCAGGGCTGCTGTAAGTGCTAAAGTAGATTGCCTGGGCAAGGGGTGCAGTGTGAAAGATGCTTATGAGCAGCTTGGAACAAATGCATCAGGAATTATATGGGCATAGCTAACCCAGCCTTGAAGACACCAGACTGAACTATAAATGAAGTTGACTATTCAACTGGGAAGAAGCTGAGCCATTTGTAATAAGAAGGCTGTGTTTTCAGTTTTTCAGCAAGAAGAGAGGTTCCCAGTGGTCAGACTGGCTTGCATATATCCTTTAGGTATATCTGGGCTGACCTGGGCTCAGAGACTTCCTGGATCCTGCATGCAATTTCTGCGTCAGCAAAAAGGTAGCCTGGTTCATGGGACGAAACTTTTCCTATCAAGGAAAGGCATGGATGCTGCTGTGTTCCTGCCTGATATTTCCTTTGGCACATCATGGGGTTTTCTGCAAGCTAATTGCATGCAGTAGTTTGTACTGTGATACACAAGGCCCACTGTCAATGGAAAGTGTCTTCATTTCAACTAATAATGTGAAGCTTCAGTGTGAGCTGACACTCTCTTTTAATTACTGTTGACCAATTTTCCCCTGTGCTGAAGCAGGTTTAACTTGCTCTGCAGCATGCGAGTCAGCAAGAGGATAAGAGAATTCCTTGGGATGTCATTTGATGAATTGTCCAGCAGATTGGCCTTCTGGGAACAGCCCCAGGTGGCCTGAGATGGGATGGACAGTCCTTCCTCCCCATCTTCTTGTCACGGAGGTATGAGGAGGAAGAGTTAAAATCATGCCTATGTATGGCAACTGCTTCTGCACCCTCCTCTGACCCTCACATCCTTCAGAGCTGCCTTCCATGTGAACTCTAGGGTTACCAGGGAATATAGAACATAAAATTTCTGGGATAGGGCAAGTATGAAAAATCCACAGGGATAAACTCTGCAAAATTCATTTTGATTGTTACCCCCATGAAGTCCCTCTCAAGTGCCAAGTGAACACTGAGAGAGGTGACAGATGAGAAGAGCTGAGTGACCTGAGGCGTCCTGCACCCACTTCTAAGTCTGGTCACGCTGTCTTTGTTTAAATTTTCTCCTCACCATCCCGCAGTGTGTGTCTAAACTTAGCTCTCGGCCACAGCAGAACTCAGGTAGGCCACCAGCAGCATTTAATTCAAAAGAAAGACTGTTTCCTGTACAGACTGGTGCTCAAAATATCGTCAGAGGAAGATGAAATAATTTACTCATTAATTCCTGGTCACCATATTATAAGAAAAATAGTATGGCATCAGAAAAATTCAGGAAATAATTGGGAACAGTAATTTGAAAACTAAGACATGAAGCTTGTGAGGGTAAAAAGAATTTGTTATCTATTAACCCCAATTAAAAAAAAAATAAAAAAAATAAGAGAGAGAGAAATGTGTTTTCTTAAAAGAATACTAAGGTAATTTCAGTGTGGTTCACACTTTCTTCCATCAAGGATAAGTACAAATGGAAATAAAGTAAAAAAATATTGAGGGCAGCGTCAAGAAGCATTTCCTTACATGAGCAGTAATTGGAGAGCAAGGTGACCTGTGAAACAATGTCAGGAGAGAAAAACATTAGTGTAATTAAAAAACCACTTAGATGCACTACAAGGAGAAAGGATGAATGAACTTTGGCATCCCAGCCCCTTGCCCAGCCCACCAGAAAAGTGCTTGGACCCATGCAGTCACACTAGATTGAACCACTCCAAGTCCCACCACAACACCCAGCAAAGTATGAATGACTTTGCCGTGGGTTCCAATTGTAATGAATATGTTAGCATTGATATAATGGGACTCAGGTCAATCATTTCTCATCACAGATGAGAAATGGGTGGTTTTTTGAAGTCCCAAGCAGGGTGTGGGCAGAGGACATCTCAACCCATCTTGCTTGAGAGAGGTCAGCATCAGACCTGTCCCTGACCCTGCCTTTGGCAGGGCGGAGAGGATGGGATAGAAGGGGTGCAGCCACACCACTCCTTACTGCTGAATCACTGGTGATGGGAAAGCTGTCTCCTTCAGGGCAGACTAATAGCATGTTTGTCCTGATTCATGCAAGCAGTGAAATAAACTCTTTCCCCAAGGAAAGGACCTATCCTCCAGTGGGACACTACATCCTTTGCCTGGGGGGTTGGGAAGAAGTGGGAGGTTGTCCCTCCTGCCCCTGCACACACACACACACACACACAAGTGTGCCCACACATGGTGCATAAAGGGCTTTTGGAAAGCACATCCTGGCTCCCAGATGGTTTCTCTGCACTGTCACCTCTAATATTGCTCCTGGCCTCATTTTGTCACCTTTGCTCCCACTGAAGGTTTTACAGCATGTTGGGCTTTTACTGTACACAGCTGCTTTCCTGCAAGCCCTTCAAATCATGGGGATTAAATTGCACCGGTATGGAAACCAAGGGAACATTTATCACTGACAAAAGGCAGCAAGAATTTTTCTAAATCAGAGATTTTCTTACAGTAGAACTTTTGTTACTGGAGCAGATCTATAATAATATCACTACTGTTTCAGTATTTTTATAACAGTGCTGCTGGGAAGAGCAGCTCTTTTAATACAAATGCTGTCATTTAGAATTGCTGCTATGGTAGAAATCTTAAATTAAGCACTGTCCTCTATACAAAATACAGCACCACCTGCTTGAACACAGAGCTGATAAAACTATATTTTTTCCATGTGTCACATCAAATTATCCAGCCATATAAAAGAAATGGAAGTACACAAAAGTCAGGGCTTTTTTTTCTGAAATGGCTTCACCCGTATCTTCTCCTTACAAGCACAATATGCTGGGTGGGGGGCAAAGATAGACTGAACAGACTTTTCAGAGAAAATTCCTTCAAAATGACCATTTTTTATGTCAAGACTACATGCAGAACCACAGTTTTGATGTCGTTTCAGTTCAGATCCATAACATGTGCCCAGCTGCATAAAATGTCTGTGTATTCACAGATCTGGGAAAGGACTTTCAGTATAGCTGTATGATAAAATTCTTCTACCTAAGCCAAAAATTCATTTGCAATATGACTTTTAGCAGTTTCTCTAATGAATAAGTTACTGGCTGACATACCTAAGTCAATCTGCTGGGGATTTTTATTTGATTTGTTTGTTTGTCTGTTTGTGTTGTTGTTGTTGTTGTTGTTGTTGTTGTTGTTGTTGTTCTGTGTGGTAGAGAAGTGCTGTTGTTTCAGCATTAGACAGGGGAATATTTCATCATCTTGCCAGCCTGGCCAGGGGGTCCTGTTCCCACGATGAAAGCCCCTTGCAAAGGAAACACATGTCCTGCCCAGCCCACAGCTACCTTTCTTTTCCACTGAAACCAGGATGGCTAAGGCAAGCCCAAAACTCAGACTGACATGCAGTAAGGATATGGCTTGGCTGTGCACCCAGATGCCAGAGAGGAGCCCCAGGTGTGCTGGTGGAGGCTGAAGCACAGACAGAGGCAGTATCTAATCCCCTCACGTCTGCTGTGAGTAACCTCACAGCCAGGCATTGCACATCCTGCTGTCAGAGGTCATCCTCTCCACTGCAGGTCAGGAGAGTTCAGGCTGGGAAAAACACAAACCACAGTCCCAACTCTTGTGTCTGAGTGTTTTTGAACTATTTTTGAGGTCCTCTTGCCACCTACAGATTCTTCCAGCAGAGGAAATATGTGTATGACACATTCCCCAGCATTGCACCATTACCTAGTATTTATACTCCTGCATGTCTGATAATTGGCACCATGTGCTGGTGACAGTCATTTCTTCCATGGGGCAGTGTGCATTGAGGCTCCTGGGATGGGGTATATAAAGCTTGACTTAGATCCAGAGAATTTTGGAGGAGGTGCTGAAAATACACTCATTAATTTACAATTACATTCCTTCAGAGAGCCTCCTGGCACTTTCTAAATACTGTTTAGAGCACATACCTCTTTTATGAGACAAGTATTATGACTATGAAAGTCAAAAGAACAAGAAGAGAGAGGTGTAAGTAACTTGCCCAAAGCCCTACAGGAAGGCACTGCCAGAGGTTACCATAGAAATAAGTCTTCTGCTAGAACCAGCTGTTCACAATGGTTTGAATTTTCAGGATTTATTTATATTTCACAGAATTGTATTGGTTTTGCTACTTTAGGTATCTGCTGCTTGGAAGAAAGCAAAGATTTGGTAGTCACTAATGATTCCTTAGTTGCTGTGAAGTGTATGAGAGGTTAACATTAAGGTGACAAAATGGATCTGCCATTACACATCAAGCCCCCGATGCAGAAAAATCTTTCAAAATTCTAAGTTTAGCCTTGCTGGAGCCACTAAAGTTCCCAGAAGTCATAAAGTACACATGAATATCCCTGCAGGATCCAGTTTGGAGGTGTGCCTTGTAATGCCCCAACTACTGTAAGTGCAACAATGACAGGGACCTCCAAAAACCGCCAAGACTCCAGTAAGTTCTCTCAAATGTGGAATTATGAACATGTTCGTTATGGTAACTGCCTGGACATCTGGTATCCATCGGGTTCTGGTCCCCACCATGTTAGGCATTGCACTTTGCCAGTTTGAGTCTTGCCCCATCCCGCCCTTGTCACTCTGTGTGCTCGTTTCCTATTGCAGTTCTGCTGCTTCATCTGGCAGATGAGCCCTTCCTCTGTGGCTTTGGGAGAAGAAGAAACCACTCCCATTTTTTTGTTCCATTGTCCTCCAGCATGGAAAGAGACTCACAAAAATCAACAGCTTTAGATATTCAATGTGGTCTAGCAGTGGTTTATGGAAATAAAACTTGTGTTTTAACAAATCCTAACCAGTGTACTTCTGAAGGTTACGGTGTCTTTTGAGAGATAAACACGCAGAGGCGTTTAAAGCAAAATCACATTGCTTGAGGTTCGTACCTATCCTGGCACGTGATAGCAAGCAGGTCTTGGTAAAATGATAGTTGCCTGGTGAGGTCTTTGAGCCAGGCTCTATCCATTAGGGCCTGGAGACACATCCCTGGTTGGTTTTTATTTTTATGTTGCACAACAAGGTTAAACAATAGTCTATTTTATTGTCAGTGATATCTTAAGCTGGGTTTGCACTGATAACAATTTCTACATTTTCAGATTTAATAAGATCTGTTAAAACTACTTTGGTAACATAAGGATTGTATTTGCAAGGACCACCTGTGGTCAGGCTATTTGTAGATTGTTGGTCCATACTCCCATGAGTAATATCCTCAAGTGAGTAGCTGTATTGGATCAGCAATCTAGTGTCCTCAGCAAGAAAAAACAGATTAAGCAAGACTAGGCTGTGTAAACAAATTATATCCCAAATGCCAAAAAGCTAAGAAAAGTTGTCAAAACTCTGTAAATTTGGGTTTTCTTTAAAAAGTTAAAACATTAGCTATTAGAGTTAAAAACTTTTGCTTTCTTGGATTGTGAATTAAAGCATTTTCTCATGAGAAATCATTAATTGTTAATTGTTCTCTCTCCTTTTTTTGTAGCCTTATCTCATGGAATAAGTTGTCATTACGAGAGATCAAAAAGCTCATTTTTCTCAGGGAAGCCTAGATTCCAGGACATATTGAAAACCTGATTGTAAACTGGGTATTTGGCAATAATAAGAAAGCAGGGCCTCTTTTGTTTGAGAGACAATCTAGCAGCAATATCACTCAAATTCCCCAGATAAAACCAATTGTCTGTTTTACAGGTATCTGGCAGATGAGAGGTCAGCTTTGTCTGATTCAAGCCATATAGGTATTTCTTTTCTTTTTTAAGCACTACTTTCTCGTAAACAGAATTTCATCAGACTAAAACAGCTCTCTACTTTTGTGTGGTGGCTCTGTTTTCCTCTAAGCAAATTCTTCACATGCCCAGAAGGAATCTTGTTTCCAACATCTGGGAGTACTTTAGAGGCTTTCATTATTTATATGCCAAGATAATATCTTTTGCCCATGAATGTGCTACTGTTCCCATTGATTAGATGTTTGCTGATTACTGCCAACTGCAGCGGCAGGGGTAGCATGGAAGCTATTCCCTGGCCCTTGCTTTACATCACAAACTATGGGTCTCCAAACACTCATCTGACCTTCAGGAATTCATTAGATTTTGACTGCAACTGAATCAGGAAGGCTATAAAGTGAGGAGTTCAGAGGGAAAAATACTAAAATGAAAAAAAAAATCAAAACCNGAGAGGCTGTAGGAAGAGAAAGGACAATTTCTTCATCATATCTTTGATAACTAGGAGTTGTCTAGCCTGTAATGGAGAGAGCTAGGGGTGAAGGGAGCCTTTGCAAAAGCCACATAAGTGCATCTCCTCAAGGTCTCCAGGGGTCTCCCCAGCTTCTTGTCCATCCTCACAGCCTCTGCACAGACCTAACCCTCACCTCAAAAGTGCTTGTCTCAGCAGAGGCAGAGGGAAAACAGGGAGAGGAAAATGCTGATAGAGCCAAAAACTGCCACTCACAGAGCAGCTTTGAAACCATACCAGGAAGTTTTGCAATGGAATGAATGCATGTATTCAAAACAAGGAAGAAAGCATGGCTTCCCTATCATTTCCTCATGGCTTTGTTAGGAAACATTGCTCAAGCACTACGCTGCAGCAAACCACCTGCAATTATATTCAGAAAATGAATTCAAATATCACATAAAGCTAAGGCATTTCTGAGCATGAGGGAATTACCATGTTTTTTATGAACTTACTGAGCTCCTCAGAGGACTAGCTTGCATTTCATGATGGGCCAGTGCCTGGTGCTGGTAGCCTGCTACTGTGCCTCCAAGGTTAGTGGCCACAATAGCCCTGCTGCCATGAGGAGGCCCCTGAGGACAGACCTGGGTCTTCCCAGTCCAGCTCCACTAACTCACTGAGTAGACATCACTGTAAAATTGTTGTCTGTGTGCCTAGAATGTCTGGTTAAATATTCTTATTTGAACCCCTTAGCAATAAATGCCTATTTCATTTTTTTTCTGCAGCCTGAAGTGATATATAGTGCACACTGTATTTGCAGACACACTGCATAGGTTTTCTCAGATTAGTTTCCTATTTGATTTTTTTTCTAGTAGACTTATGATGCTGGACTCAATCTTTGGTGCGTCTTGCATCTTTAAAAGCAATATTGACAATTCATAAGTATTTTCAAGGTTGATGCTTCAACACAGATACTGTATGCTTTTTTCTGAAGCTATTTATAGGAGCACTCAATGTTTTTGTTTGCTTGTTTTCACTGTTGCTGACAAAGACCTAATCCCAAACCACTCAGTGTACTTTACTCTCTCCATGCAATTGTCACTATGATCTAACCAACAACTTGATTCACTTGATTTTAAAGTTTCTAGACATTTGGGACTATGGCATTTTAAGTATTTTTCATCTTATACAGGTTCCTAGGAATGGAAAAATAGACACCAGCTCCTCAGCTGGGATACAGGGGGTGACTGTGTAATGGTCACTGGAGCCATGCTAATTTACAGCAGTTGTGGCTCTAGCTTGCTTCCAGAGCATGCATTGATTTTACCATAACTCTTTCTTTCCTGGTTTTCAGCCATTTAAATGTAAGGGCATTTGACATTTTGGGAGGGTACATGGCATTGCTGTGTCAGTCTTGATGCTGTGCTAATGATGCTTTTGGGCAATGAATAATAATCATGGGATAGCTTGGAAATTAAACTCCTGATTCTATTCTTATAGTCTACTGGATTAGCATATAAATTTCAGGTCATTTATATACCTGAAGGGTCTGGGAGTATAGAGGGTTCTGACTTGAAACATTAATAAACAGCAGTGAGGAAAATAACTCTGGTCAGCAATGGGCAATTACAATGGCTTTGGTGCTGGAGAAAGTCTAGGGAGCTCCCTGCTTATGTGCACCTCTGAGGTGCCAATGTAATTGCAGATTTTTTTGTTTTCAGTTTAAGTAAGTCACCTTTTTCTTTTTGCTGGAAGGTATATTGTAACCCAAACTACATCACTGATCATCTCTCCATAGCTGCTGACACACACAGGCTGAGCTTCTCACCGATGTCTGCACTCTTCCATTGCTCTTGCAGCAAAGAGGGGTTGGCCAGGGTGTTTCAGAGGGACTTTGCTGTTCTGGGGTGACCATTCACTTGCCTTCCAGCATCACGATACTGACTGACAGAGTGTGTTGTCACCTGTACCCTTGGAATATAATTGTCACTCAAAATCCCTGTAATGAAATGATGAAGGCTCCATATAAGAGAACTTCTCAGCAGTGACTATAAAACACCATTTAGGCAGACTCAGAGCTCTCTTTCCAGGTTCATATGAAATAGGAGCTGGTGGTGTTTCATGGGCTTTGAACTCAGGCCAATTTGCTGCGTGCCAAGGACTGTTGGGCTCTCAGGAGCTCTGCAAAGGGTTGTCCCTGGCTGCCCTACCACAGCCCTGCTAAATCCCACTGCTAGGGAAGCCTCTTGCCACTGCAAGGAATGTAAATGGAGTCTGACTTCTCTTTGGTGAGTGTGTGAGGTGGGACTTATGGGTGGGTGTTTGAACTCAAAAGTCTGCCTATTTGGTGTCAGTACACCAAGCTTTGTCCACGGTTGATAAGAACTGAGGGTTGGCTTCAAATCCAGCTTCACTGAAAGTGACTGTAGATATCATCTAAAGAGTTTAGAGATAAAAGCTGCTAAGGCCATGAGACATACTGTTATTAAAGGCAAGTTTTGGCATGTATCTAAAAAAGAACATATCCCTGATTATTTGTTCTTTCTCTCATTTCATACTCACCAAGCAACAGTTTTGAACATGAGCACAAGAACCAATATATTACTGTTTGAGTTATTTCAGAGCTTCATTTTTAACACTACTAATTGACCCACTGATGGATGCTTGCTCTCCTTACTTTATCACTGCAATGTTGCTCAAGCTAATTCCCTGCTGAAGCAGCAGAGCTACCCATTAAGCAAGCGCTACAAGCTGATAAGGAACAGCAATATGATTTATGCATTGCATCAGGGAACAGGGACAAACACTGGCATCAAGGTGACTTATTTGACTGTGAAGTCTATCACAAAAAGGTCTCAGCAGAGAGCACCAGACATCAGTTCAGTGTTTTGCCATAAGCAGGGAGCCAAATATTTATTTTCTACTTTGACTGGCACTGCGTTCAGTGCACAGGGTGCAAGTAAGAAGGTGACAGACTGAGGGCAGCCAGCAATGCTGTGCATGTGTGGTTCAAAATGGTAGATACAGAGCAAGGAGGAAAAGACAGTAACCAGGACTTCTATGTAAGTTTTGGTCCTTAGGTGCTTCCAGGATGAACCTTCCTTGTGTATGGAAACACCAGTCTTTGCTGACTGCAAATGATCATATGCACTTGCAGAGAACTAGGGAGGTGGTTAAAGAAGAAATCAAACCAGGCAATAAAACCCTGTTGTTTTTCATCTCATGTGACATAGTGAATGATGATTTGTAAATTATTTTTTGGACTCTGAAAGCTGTCTTTTATCTACTTCAATGACATCATGACCATCAGTCTCTTACAGCCACAATCCCATTTTAGCCAGTATTCCACCCAAAATCTTGTGGGGAACAGAACGCAGCTGTTCAGGACCAGACATGAGGTCTGTCTGCCTCAGCATCCTGTCTGTGACAGCAACCTCTAGCAACCACCTGAACAATGTAATAAATAAATGAGCATATATAAATTATCTTCTCCTACTAACAAGCTCCAGCTTCTGGAAGTCTGTCATGTAGTGAGTCCCTCTGAGTCACCATATCCACATCCCTGTGGCCCTTGGAGGGCATTTCTGCCATGATTTTTGGTTTTTTGCTTTTGGCTTCTGCAGCATCCTGAGTTCCATAACTTAAAATGTGCTCTGTGAAAGACCACATCCTTCTATAAAAGAATATGTGAGATTAGGTTAATTTGGGATATGGTAATTGGAGCACTACAGATCTTCTAGTTTTGCAGTGCTGCACAAATATTAGATAGAAACACAGATGACAGATTGCTACAGTTGTCTAAATAACCATATTCATGTGTTCTTCTTCATATAGTACTGTGAGATACAGAGATCCACAAGCAGCTTTAAATGGAGGTAAGCAACCAGCACCCCAGGAGCCACTTATATGTCATCTCATAGGTGAACGTGAAAGATGGAAGTGAAACAGAATTTGTCTCAATCCTGCCTTCCCATCCTGAAGCTCAACTTATGTCATCTTGCTTAAAACAAAGTTTAGTAGGTTCTAAGAAGTTCTTATGGCATTTTCAGATTTCTAAACAAGGCATGAGTAGCAATCAGTTGTCTATTCTGTTTCTGTGCTTTTAAAAACATCCATCTCAATTTTTTCTGGCATGGATTATCTGAAAGCTAAACCCTTATTCTGGCCTGCTTGTTTGTAGTTTGTAATGCTTCATTTTTCTGTAGGATTCACTTGATGAGCAGCTCAAGTTGAAGTTCACAGCAGTTGGACAGATGTGAGCTGCCAAAGGAATACATGTACTGATCCTTGAAGTGGGGCTAAGGAGGGTGGATCAGGGCAGGGCTTGTCCGTGGGTTGCAGCAAGGAAGATGGTTCCTGGGTGCAGACACAAGGACACAGGATTTGCAGGGCTCAGCCTTTGAATGGGAGGAAAGGCAGACAGAATGATCACAGTGAGTAGGCACCACATGGTGAGCAAAGCTTCCCAACAGTGCATATCAAGCTCAGCAACAGAAAGGTGTGACTTTTCAATGCTGGCCCTGTCATGACAGACCAACCCCTCTCCAGCACTGCCCTACCACCATGGATGCTCATGGCTCTGGGCCACCACGGTGCATCACTTCTGGGGGCAGATAGCAACACAGGTGAAACAGAAATGCTAACACTTTCAAGAGGCTGAAATGTTTCCTTAAGGTCTTTTGGTGTCAGTTTTCTCACCTATAAAGGAGAGACAGCCCAACTCAGCAGTTCACAGTATCATTGTGAAACACGGACAGTTGATGCTTGGAAAGTTCATGAGCTGTTGCACCATATAAATGCTAAATAGTATTATTGAATTACAGTGTGATTGAAACAAATTGATTTGTTAGGAAAGTTTCAGTGAATCACATTCATAACAAATTCCATTTAATTTACAACAGTGAGTCATTAACTGGCTCTTCTGCTGATTTATTTATACATCCTGCTGAAAAGATAACTGATTTTAAGAATCAAATCTTAAGATAACTGCTCCTTAGAACTGTGGGATCAAGCATTCTGTAAAAAGTATGGCAGTGTCAATCCCTGTTTGCTATCCCCTTTTCCATCATATTTAATCCTGACAAAGGTTGTATGCAAAAGCACCTGCAATAAAAAGTGCCCTATTTTGAGTGTTCTGAGTTTGCCTGAATGTACAGTGCTTCTCTTAAAAACCAGTGCTTTGACAAACTTGGTCCAAAATTAAATGTATCATTTTCTGATTCTCTGCAGGCTTCACTATGTAGGATGATTACAAGCTACGAAATACTGTGTGCTGGAAACCCAAATTACCCCTGGTTTGAAACCACTCTTAAATACCAGTACTCACTTCAGGGGAACAATTCAAACCACAGGATGGCTCAAGATGGCAACATGTCTTTGGTCCTGTTCTGCCTAATTTTCTTTCTCTGCAAGGGAGAGGCAGAGCTACATCTCTGTCAGTACAGAAATTATAATTTGGATGTTTGCACATCAGCATCCAGCTTCTCAATTAGCTGTGCCAGCTTGCATCAAATACTCACTATTAACAGCCTCAGATAATTGACCCACCATGAAACAAATCCCTGCCAAGGGGCAAGAACCAACATTTAAGTACTGCAGGAAATTTCAGAGAGGGAGCTTCTTTTGGTGGTAATAGGAGGTTTATACTGGTTTTTGCTATGGATGCTGCAGCGAAGAGGGATGCAGAAAGCAAGTGAACCATGGTTAGATGGAGGGATAGGAGAGGGGAGTGCATGCATGAGGTGCAGGGTTGCCCTCACAAATAGGGGCAGAGGGGAAAAAGAATGAAGTTGAGCTGTGAAGAGCTCAGCAAGGCAGTTACATGTTAGAGCTGAGTGGGTTCAGGGAAGAAGCATCTCACATCTTTACAGCGAATTTGCCTATTTCTAATTAAAAACAGTAAATCAAGACTCAGCAAATGGAAAAAGGCAAAATGAGCCAGGGAGAGAAAATTCATACAGAGGGCTTTCTGGAGACAATTAAAGGAAAGAGGAAATTTACAGGTAAAACTAAACACAGAAGGATGATACTCTATGTTAAAGATAAAGGAATTCCTGCACCAGCGATGTGCTCTGCCTCCACCTGCCCTAGCCTGCAGAGTCCCTGAGGGTACCTCCACCTGTCTCCAGAGGTGGAGTGGCTGGTCGGGTGCCAGTGAGATCGAAGAGGGTCACTGTGGGACAGCACTGTGTAGCATGTAAGATTAGGACCACAGGTACTGTAACAGACCATAGCAGACTCTTAATAGTTTTCCTGTGGTTGGTGTTGCTTTCTCTTAGGCCTGAGGTACTATCTGGCAGAGATATGTTGCCCACCACTAACACAAGTATTTCTAAAATTAAAGTAAGAGGAAGGCAAGTACTTGCACTTCACAAAAATGTTGTAATTCTTTTTCAAGCCTTCTGAAATAACAGGAATGAGACAGTTAAAATGTTGTACAAAGGCTGCCTTTAAAACTTCCTTTTTATTTTCTGATCATCATTTTTGATCTTCTTCAATCAAATGCAGCATCACTTAGAAACTGATGAAAAGAGAACCTTCATCTGGTGATTAACTCCTTGATGAAAGACCTGTAAAAATTGCATTGTTCATTTACAGGACTTTGGAAAATATCAAAAACTAACTAAATTCTTCATGAGATACATGGCTTCTTGCAAGTTATAATTGGGCACATGCATTGGAAAGGCAGACCAGTTATGACTGCAAAGATGGGAACAGTGTTGTGCTGTTGCCACTAAAATGAATGAGTTACTAAACTCCTCATTCCCTTCTTCACTGCTTGGATAATCTCTCCCTCTAAATGACCCTGATCTAAGAGGTAGGAGGGGCAGCTCAAGCCAAAGTAGGCTAGCTAAACGTTGTCTGTCCTAATAGATGTCAGATCAACTTGTTTTCTCAAGATACCAAATCAACTTTTGCTAAAGTTACAATCGAACTTCACACAAAGGAAAGGTTGTCTTTGTCTAGAAAAAAAAAGTAACTTTTCTTTGGAGTAGCACACACCCTAAAAGAATGATCTGGCAGTGCTGTTCCAGTACTATCTAGGTGCTGAGTTATTGTGCCTTGTGGTCTCTGATTTCTCTTTCCATCCTCACAGCAGGGCTATGTTCCTATGACGGTCCATATCACAGCTAGGAAATTATTTGGTGCATGCTGCTGGGCCTCTCCTACATATATTGTATTTTGGCCTCTGTTCCTTCTTTGGAGAGAACAAGAGAGAAGGCCCTGGACCTCCACGAAGACGGATACAGGTGTAGGTGGGGAAGAGTGCCAGCTGTGGTAAGGGAAGGTCCTGCAGGCTGATGGCACTCACGTTGTTGATGGAAACCCCCTTTAGCCCCCTACAGAAGAGGCACAGGGGATGTGATGCTGCCATACTGTTCATGTGGACTACTGTGTTATACAGGTCCTCCAGAGACTACTCGTCTGTCCCCTCTGAGCACTACCACCTTGTCCTGACAGTCCTTTCTTTCTGCCCTTCCTCTGGCCAGCTGGCATTTTGAGGGCAAGTGGAGATGTAGAAAGGAGTCCCTTTGCAGAGGACTGCACACCTCATCGTGCCCTGCTGTTGCTATCCAAAGGCTTGCTTTTTTGGAGACATAAACCACAGGAGATGATCCATGCCGGAAAGAGGAAGGATGGATGACTGTTCTTTGCTAAAATCTCAGAATCAGGACTGGGCAAATATTTATCTTCATTTTAATCCAGGATAACAAAAACCCAAAGCTTGGGCAGAAACATTTGTTCAACTATGTCACATGTCAAGAGTGTTTCAGTTCTTCCCTCTCCAAAAAAAAAAAAAAAAAAAGAGTGTCAACCAGAACAACCAGTCTTGCTTCAGTATTAGTAAAAGGGGATATTTAATTTCTCTTTTGTTTCAAGCTCATGGTTAGGCTACAAGGCTACTTAAATCAAAATACATGTAGCCTGCTGTTGCTACAACAAAAACCTTTTATTTTTAGTTGACCCAAATTTTGACCCAAATCACAATTTTTTCTTTTTTCTCACATGAGAAAAAAACACATAACTGAAAATTCATTTCAGGTATTTCAGAAAAAAACCCCTCTTTATTTCATGCCCTTTTTTTGGACCAAGATATGATTAAATGAACAAACAAAATAAGCAAACTCACAATCACCAATGATAGCCCCAGTAAGGAATGAATACCAGGCCTTCATTTAGGGTGGTGTAGACTTTCATTTCAGTAAGGCTTTGAAGTTCTATGGATTGTGGAGATTTAACTATATCCAATTGTGTTGGCAATGAGGGGGCAACACTGAAGTAGCTGCATTTGTGAAGAACTGCACTTTCATACCTGGGTGGTCGAATTGCCCTTGCTGTGCAGAAATGACCAGAAATCATAGCACAGGAAGTTCCATCTGAATTGCTCTAGGATGACCCTGCTTGAGCAGGGAGGTTGGATCAACCAGCTGCTATGGATGCTGCAGTGCTCCCCTCCAACTTTATCCATTCTGTAATTCTGTGATTCTGTGCCCAGGTTGGAAAGCAGGGTACTTTTCCAAATGGCCATATGAATTTTCTGGCTTCAAGAAAATTTCAGTAATGTCTTCTGGATGAAAGCCTCCACAGTGATGCTGGGATGGCAAACATCTGTGTTCTGAACAAATTCCACCTGCCTTAGCCATGCATTCAGCCCGACTGAACTGTGTCTTTAATGAGAGCAACAGAGTTAAAAATAAATCCTTGAGAAATGAAAGGCTTGTAAATGCTCTAAATGCTTTTTTAATAAAAGGAAATTGCTGCAGGAAGTGATTCCTTATATTCCAGGCTCTGCCAATTGTTTCCAATCAGTGCAGCTTGGGGTAGCTATTATCTCACTAAGTTGTATTAATGTGTTTGTTGGTGCTGCTTTTCCTTTTAAAATAATCTACAGGATGACTTGAGTTCTGCTGTTTAAGTTGTGGTTTGTTTGTCACAGAAGCTGTTCTGTGGGGCTCCTTTCCCCTCACAGTAGCAACATCTCCTCCCTTCTTATTCCTCACTGGACAGTTGGACAACCAGCAGGATGTGGTGCTTTGAGGTGTTTCTCCCCACCCATTTTCTCTGGAACCAAAAGACCCTTAGTACAGCTGGTCCTTCACCACAAGGATCTGAGCCCTTTCATGCAGATCTGCCTCTGCACAGACCCATGTGCCAAGACCTGAATGCTGGGAGCAGATCATCACATGGCCAACAGCAAAAGAAATGGGACACTCATGATCAGGATCCTGCTGCTGGCAGCTTAGGGGCTACACGAAATCAAGGTGCAATTTGGAATGGTTCGTACCCCTGTGGATTGTCATAAGTGAGGGAAAAATTTGGGACCTGATTATTTATGGACTCCACTGACATTCTGCAGTCTCACAAAACCCTGAGCTCCAGAAAAAAAGTGGCTTATATTAATTTTTTAGCTGGCAAAAAACTTAATGCTAGTAGCTGATGACTAGGGGGGATGAGGGAAACTCAAAAAGTTTGTAAAAACAGTAACTTGATTCAGAACCTTGAGAAAATCAAATTGTGTCCCTTCCTGTGTTGATGACAAACTCCTTCCCTCCTGTTAGGAGTTGGTATGAGGTTACTGACCAGACTTATCCTTCCAGTTCTACTGAAGGTGATTCTGAGAACCAAGATGGACACTTCCCAGTCCACAGTTGGCAAAGTTGGCACCATTTCCAACTCTTCCAACAGCTTCAAGAATCAACCATTTTTAATAACCTCTACTACTAAAAGCTGTTTCCTGCTATCCTTGGAAAGACAGATTTCTGTCCCTTGGTGTTTGAAGTCAAAGGGACCTTTCACACGACCACATCAATACATTTCCCTTCTGTGCTTGGCACTGGTGAGTCTGTACCATGAGTACTGCAACCAGTTCTGGGTCCCTTCCTTCAAGAAAGACATTGAGGTGTTGGAGCATATCCAGAGAAGGGCAATGAAGCTGGTGGAGGGGTCTGGAGGGTAAGTTATATGTGAAGAGGCTGAGGAAGCTGAGCTTGTTTAGCCTGGAGAAGAGGAGGTTCAGGGGTGAACTTATCACTCTCTACAACACCTGAAAGGAGGGTGTAGCTAGGTGGAGGTTAGACTCTTCTCCCAGGCAACAAGTAACAGGACAAGAGGACATAGCCTTGAGCAGTGCTGGGGCAGGTGCAAGCTAGACATCTGGAAGAATTTCTTCATGGAAAGCATTAAACATTGGAAGGAACTGCCCATGGAGATGGTGGAGTAACAATTCCTCGAGGTGATCAAGAAATGACTGGACATGGCACTCAGTGCCATGGTCTAGCTTAAAAGTCAGTGACCAGTCAAAAGCTGAACTCTATGATCCTGGAGGTCTTTTCCATCCTAATTGATTCTGTGATTCTGCAAATGAAGGTGGTGGACTGTCCTTTTGGTTTATAGGCAGGTACTGTCCGTCAAGTAGTCCCAGTTCACAACAGAAAGTGTGCAACCCTCTGCATGGGACACCCACAGAACAGGGTGCGTGTGTAGGTACTGCAAACCAGAATCATCTCCATGGTCTTATGAGGAATGAAACAGCCTATCAAAGTTGGGCTATGGACAACAAACACCCTGTTCTATTGTTGAATGCCAAAGGTAGATTTGTATGCAGCATTTTAAATAATTAAACAGCAAAACAGTGTTGCCATCTGCCAACGTCCATCTGGTGGAGGGAACACAAAGCTCTGAGTGAGAAGCGGGCACCAAACAAGATCCACTGACTAACAGGAGATTCCAGCAGGCAGCACACGGATGCCTTGCAGTGCTGTCATCTCTTCTGCTTGAAAATGGCTCGCAGTCCCAATAGCCCCTGTTTAAACAAGGTTGCTGGTAAAGCATGAAGCTTTGCCAGTACAGGCAGAAAAGTGGCTTTGTAGAAGAGGTTGCAATAAATGTTTTGTAATCAGAAACACTATAATGCCATTTGGAAATTCCGGGACATGCTTGGCTTCAAGACCTCTATTCAAGTCTGGTTATGCTCATTCCTGTATTGTAAAAAAAGTAATAGCAGTCAGAGAGATGTCTAGTGGGTGATGATAATGTTCAGAGGCATGGAAAGGTCTCTATAAGGAAGGATTCAGGAGGTTCAGACTGTACTTTACACTAGAGAAAATTAAGAGGTAACATAACAAAGGTAGTAAAACAATGCAAAGTGCAGAGGGAACCTAGTCATTCCTAGATACTCTTTCAAATATCCTTTCAAATAAAAGTGAGCAGTAGCCTAGTGAAATTAAAAATACATTTTATACATATCAAAGGGAATGCTGGGGCTGGTTTATGGCTACTTGTGATTGTACAAAGCAGACTCATTGAACTTGAAAATTTCAGCGCAGTATTTTTGCTTCATCTTTCTTTAACTTTTGAAACCTCTTCTTTTTAGTGTGTTCATAGGGTTTTGAGACATTAGTGAAAATATTCCAAGTATGCACAGTTATACAAGCATGGGTATCAAACTGTAGAGGGTATTGTCTGTCCTGCTACACACTGCTATAGAGTAAGAAATGCCCACTATAGACTGATGTTGGGATCATTACTGTTTGCAGATATAGGATTAGGAAGAACCAGATCTTCCATCAGACAGCAGACTCCATCATGGACTGGGGTCACAATTGTGGTAGTCACCCTTTGGACAAGCAGTATTTTAGCCAAATACCTAAGGGGGTTGATATTGTCAGAGCATCCTCATCCTCCCGTGGTAGTGCTCCCACAGAGCTTCACTGTTACGGAGCATTGAACAATGCCAGCTGATGCCAGAAGTCATTGGGAACTGAGGGCACTTGCTCTTTCACAAGAACAGGCTCATCACTTTCAAAACTCAGAATAATACAGTACTATTACTAGCTGTGATAAGGAGGAATGTTATTCTAGGGAAGGTACATTTTCACTATGCACTCCCCCCGCTGTTATTTGTGTCGCAGTTATGCCACAGCGAGCCAGTCACTGCATAGATGGGCATACGCAAAGAGAAATTTCTGGACCAGACAGCATCACTTCTCATTGAAAATGGCCAGCTGAATGCATTTGCTCACATCATTAGAGACAGTGTCTTTATCCAGTTTTAGATTTCCATCTTATAAACCCAGTGGCCTGACACTGGGAAGTGCTACCAACTGCAAGCAGATGGAAAAGTGAATGCAGCAAGGAGATCTTTCAGGTTATCTGTGGGGAACAGGGATGGCTGTTGTTCTACAGATGCCTAAAGAATGTATTCAATTTTGTTAGCTGCCTCAATTGCAACTCCACTTTCTGTTCATAACAAGGAATTTTTTACGCATTTGCCCTCACTTTTCACTGCTATAAACAATATTTTACCCAAAGGTGATAAGCCTTTGAGATCAATGACTCCCTGCATCTACCAGACCATTTAAAAATATGAAGTGATGATTCTGTTTTGGACTCTCTTTATTTATGACAGATAGCACCTCAGATCATATTGTCCTTCTGGCTCAGCATTGTTGTGCACGGCTGAGAAGGACAGAACGGTTCTTTTGGGGGATTCAATTTTCTTAAAGGCTGTGCAGACATAGCCAAAGGAAAGAGCCAGGTGAAAGTGAGCTAAAATTGCATGAGTCCCCAGCAGGCTACTTTGTACCAGGCACACCACACCTTCCCCTAGAATTTATTGTTTTTGTTGAGGGGGAAGGATGTAGGTAATCTTTTCCTAAACAGACAAGAAGTGGGCAAGCACTTCCTGGGGATATTTAAGAGAAGCCAGGAGCTGGTCTCTGCTCCTGTACAGGCAGGGGTCTTGTAAGCAGTGATGTTACTGGAGCAGTGTTGGAGCTGCCTGTTGGGCTGCAGGGGCCACAGCACCTTCACCCACCTGTCTTGCTATTATACACACATCCAATTATTATTTACACACCCCAAACTGGAGTTTTCTGCTTGAGTGTTGCTGTGTGCTCAAAAACCTTAATGAGCAGAGCTGAGGGAGGGGATAATGTTGTTCAAGCAGTTTTCTTGGTGAGAAAAGTTAGCTTTGCTATGACCTTCCTTTTCTGTTTCTGGAGTCAGAGGACTTCTAAGAAAAGAAGTAGCTTCTTGTCAGAAAATAGTGTCAGGAATATAATTTTTGCTGCAGAAGCATTTCTGTGATTTCTTGCACAAATGTAACTTTACATTTCCCAAAACAACAGCAAAATTTGCTGTAATTTCAAGCAAATTTCCTGTTGTCAGATGAGATTCAGGTAGAGCACAGGTAGTAGATCCTCTTATCCCAAGGAACTTCTCCCCAGGCTTTGTGCTGTCTTGGTCTCCCATGGCCACTTGTGGAGATGAGCAGACTCGCTTCGAGGATCGAGCTTTGTTCCTGGTGCTGCAGGAGATGCAGTTCATATCCCTTACTCTGACTGCAGTGAGCCTGCTCTCATGTATTTTAAATTATTATAGCAGCATCTGGCACTTTCCATTTAAAAGGCAAGTGCTAAAATAAATGGAGGCATCTTCTTATTTAGATACCAGGAAGTTGTAGGATAAAGGAGTTAAAAAGCAAAACAAAACTAAACAACCCAAATCAGCCAAAATCCAAATCTGTGCTTAAAATCTCCCCAATCTATTTAAGTTACTGTACCAGCTCAGCTCAATATCTAAAACAAAGAAAATGAATTATGGAACAGCATGAGGAGAGCTTGTTAATTTTCCCACTGATGCACTGTGAAATGAAAGCTTTATTCTAAGAATATCATATCCTCAGGGCTCTGTCTGGGTAGACACTGACAAATACAAATGTCCTTACAGTATTTCTTTTATTCTTGCTTTATGGTGTATTCCAGACAGATTTCCAAAATTACATATAATAATATATAATCTGTAGTTGTGGCTTGGTGGAGTTCAAGGCTGTGATTTTCCAGGACATAACCATGCCCTGTTTGAAAATGGAAGATCAAGTGCACATAATGAAAGGAAGATCAGATTCTAGAAGAATTTGCTTATTTCTTAATCAATATTAATATATGTGACTTTAATTTCAGCATCTCTCCTCCTGTTTTGTACCAAGGGAACATTAACAACAACAGCAGCTTTACATTTTTATAGAGCCTTTCATCAAGAAGGATTCAAAAGTGCTTTACAAACCTCGGACAAAATTCTTCTTTGATCAGCACTGAAAATCTCTTAATCCATGGTGCAAATCTCTGTTGCACTTTCTGTGCCTTTTTCTGCACATAGGACTTCCATTGATTTCTATGGGAATTGTGTGTGTGTGAAACAAGTGCAGAATGTGTAATGGAAATCTGCACTGCAGATAAAAAAGAGGGGAAAAAAAAGTACATGTATGGATCCATTGCCCATCACAGAAGTGCAATGCTACTGGTCCTTCTGTATTCATTAGGAAAAAGATCCAGTCTCAGTTCCCTAACTGGAACCCTCTCCACAGTGCTGCCAAAGAAAGTCTTCCTTAGAGAAGGAAAAGAACAAATATTTGCTCCTGTACACAAATTTACCTTTTTTTTTTTTTTTGTCACAGGGAGCCTTCCCTACCAGGACCTTTAAATCTCTTCCTAAAAGAAGAGGGTCAGATCTGACTGCCAAATGCCAGAGAGCAGCTGCTCTGAGGTGAGTGCTGTGGGTGCAAACAGCTTCTACCCTAACAGCACTTTCCACGTCAAGCATCCTTGGGTGCTGTCCATTGCAAATGACAGGAGAAGGTGCCCCAAACTTTCAGAGCTTCTGTACTGTGTGTCTGCAAGCCTTACTGAACTAAATGCTTGCTTGGAAATGTTGCAAAGTCTCCCAGGAGATTCCTGAGAAAATGGTAGACTTAAAGAAGCACTCCATGTTTTAATTTTCTAGTCTGCAGCTAAATCCAGAGGTGCAGAGAGGATGCAGCAAACTGAGTTTCCTGAATAATTCCAAGTTCAGTTTGGGAAAAACCCTGAGTTATCTCTGTCTGATGATGCTTTTTCATCCTTAGAGCTAATGTTGTTTCTGATTAGAGTTTACAAATGCTGAGGAACACTTTCCTTTTTAATCATCAGAAAATGATGAGCAGCATCCCATCGAGATGAGTGGTGAACCCAAAGTTACCATTAATTCTGAAACACTTCTATTCAGTAATCAAAATTTCAATCCTCGCATTGAATCCATAAATCTCTGGCCCTGTCATGTCCTATTTTACTAGGACATTTTGTTTCTCATGAGTAAAACCATATTTTTAATGAGAAAATCATTCAGAATTAAATGTCCCCTGGGGATGTTATTTGATGAAGTAAAATGCCTCACTTGCAAAGACAGGTGTAGTAATGTGAGGAGGAATCTTTAACTAGTTCATCTGGAAAAAACCCCCACACCACCAAAAACCCACAAAAAAAGAGATAATGTTGGCTATATCAGTGTGAAAAATATCAGTCCATTTCAAAATAAACTTTGCAGTCTGTGACATCGTGTTGATTTATCTCAGCTGATCTGTTGCCTAAAGAATTTAGTCCTATCTGTTTAGATAGGACTCTTCCAAAGAGTGGAGTATGCTTTTTAAATCATTACTTTCCTTATATTTCCTCCTGTTGGTACATCTACTTCTGAGTTTGTATTCATGTTTTTAATATCAGTTAGCTAATAGGATTGCCAATTAATACACACACTATTAGCAGCAAGAGTTCATGTTCCGTCACTGGTGCTAATCACACGTGTTAGAAACATGATTGTTCAGTGTAAATGTGATCCTATCCAAAACTGATTTCCTTTTAATTGCCAGCATTAAAAGCCCCTAATTTAAATTTAAGGGCAGGTTAAATTCATTAGGAACTCAACAGGAACCCTTCTTTAAGTGTCCCTGAAAACCCCAGGTCCAGCAAAGTCAAAGTCAAGGTGTGTGTGTTGAGCCCACCCTCCATCCACAGGTCAGGAGGCATCACTGCAATGTCCTGCTGTAGCCTTGACTTCCGAAACTCTGCCTTGAACTATTTGGCTTGCTCTAGAGGGAAGAGTTCAGTGGTGTTTGAAGGCAGCTAGCAAAAGTCTTAAGTAACATGATCCAAATAATTAAACTTAGCAATAAATTGGTGCTTTTCATCTTCAAAGTGCTTTACAAACATTAATTAGTTGGGCTCAGCAGAGCCCTTTAGAGTGGAAGCCATTCAATCTTTATCTCCTGTGAAGTGACTTCCCCGGCTGTCTGCCCCCCCACACTGTTTTTATTACATTCAGGAGCCTGCCTCACGTTTCCTTACTTTCTCCTCACATGGCACATACCTTTTCTATGACGAAAATCATGCCAGCTTAGTAACAGGGGGAAGGTGGGGGCTGGGGGGTGGTGGTTTTAAAATTAAATAGTTTTTTAAAACAGCAATTAGCTTGGGTTTTCCTGGAAGAACTGAGGCATGTGAAGATCAGAGGCAGACACCTTCATACCCTGTGCCAGCCTCCAAACCTTCAAACCTTGTGTCCCCTTTGAACATGAAAAGCTCTGTTTCAGGCGCACCAAGAGGTGGATCCGTCTGCTGCTGGTCAGTGCGAGCGCGTGTCCCACTGTGAACAAAGGTACGGCAATTTCCGTGTGTGCCTGCCTGCCAGGCTTCCTCGTCCAGGAACTCTGCTAAAAATACACCCATGGGCAAAGACAGTACTACCTCCATTATGGTGGTTGGATTCTTGTAGCCTCGTTGACGCTGTGTGCTGAAGGAATCTGCAACGATATGGTGCTTCTGCCTAGTTTAGGATTCTCAATCCATTAACCCAGGAGAAGTGTGTGCTCAATGCTAAGCCTGACCATGTGGTCTCTGCGAGCCCCCCTTTAAAGGACACACAGTAACCACAGGTCAGGGCAGGAACAAAGAGGAGGTTTATTCAGGGGAACAGGTTTATAAAGGACTTGGGGGGATACAAATGCTCCAGTAAGGGACAGGGGGGAGGTCTGGCTTCAGGCCAATAAGAGTAAGGGGATTTACATTCAATGGGAGAGTGTTCCAGATCACTATCTGTGTCCCAGCCCCCTGGCCTGGCAGGGGACTTCTGGGAAGAAGACAGTGACTAAGCAGTTTTACATTCAGTACATTCAAACCACACTAAAAACATCAGTTGTTAAGGCATTCTCAGTGGATGGCTGCTTTTCTTCATCAGCCCATTTCTGGCATGACATTCTCCAAGCCATGTATTGAGAGTGCATTGCTACACTCCATGGCTCTGGCATCACTTTAATGCAGGGGGCTGCTTCTTCCTCACGTTCAGAAACACATCTCCGTGTCTAGAGTCTCATGTCCATGAGACAGACTCAATGTTTTTTGCAAATCTGCCTCTTTTGTGACACAAATGAACTATTTTTGCCTCAGCCATTTTATCATGGCTGCTCTCCTTGCACAGGTGTCTGCTTAGCCTTGGAGTGGCTCAGCTCTTACTCCAGGAGAGCTGCTGGAGAAGCCTCGTTCTCCCATTGCCTCCCTCTTCTCCTTTGGTTACTGCTGTTTCAGGTATTTCCACCTTAATTGGTACTGAATACCAGTTCCAACTGTGTGTTTTCCTATGTAGTTGAGCTCATGATGATGTTCTTCAAAGGTTACTTTGTTGCAGATATGATGCATTAATGTTATCAAACAGCTGTTCAGGCACCAACCAACTTTTGAATTTACTTGCCTGCCTGTTTGCCTTTCCTGAACCCAACACTTACTTTCCCAGTACTACAAGTGGGAATATGTAAGTGGAGACAAAGACCTGGTACCTTTCAGTGAGGAACACTCTGAAAACAAAAAGGCAAACTGTTTGTAAATAGGACAAATAAGCAGGCAGTCCAAAATAATCTTATTTCTTTAGTGTGGCAGACCCAAAATCTTGCTGAAAAGCACAGGTCTCCTGGTTGCACACCAGCCTATGATGACAGAGCCCTGGGGACAGCTGTATTCCTGGTTTTCTGCATGACTTTCACAAAGTTGTTTTGTTCCTCAGTGTCTCAGGTGCCCACATGATGAGGTGTTGTGGGAATAAAAAGGGAAGGGTGGAAGCAGAGGGGAAGGGAGCAACCAAGTTCATCCAGAAGGCACTGAGGGGATCATACAAGTGCCTACAGACTTCCCCCTGTTGCACTACCTACTGGGTTTCAGCACTTCCCATTGACAATAGTTTGACATCACTTCCTGGAATAAAATGAATGTATTAAACTATTTCCTCTATAACCTGTAGCTACTCAGCTACTTATTTTTGGCTGGCAATACTAACTGTAGTTCTTGGTTTCCTGACCAACCCCAATGCATTGTCTGTCTTCTAGCACAATCTTAAAATAGTCTATCCTGGTCTCTGTGAAAGCAGCCATGGATGGATTTACACACTTTCCTTGAAAAAGTTCAGCTTTTTGTCATTGTTGCAGAAAATATTTGTGATGGAAGTTGTGCGACACTTCAATCTCAAAACAAGAAAAAGTTCATCAAAATTAAAATTGATATTTTGGTCCTTCAGACATCAGCTTTATCTCTACAGAAATAGCCCAAAACTCTAAAAGAGTAAGCCATTCCTCACCAAAATGCTCCATACTAAAGTCCCCTGCTGTGTGCCCATATCAGTCTCACGCGTATCACTCTGGGTTTTCTACAGGAGCATCAACTGCCTGGAATAAACAGCTTCAGCATTAACACCTCAAATACAACTACTGAGTGGCAAATCCCTCTACAGCAATACCTTTTCCTGAGAGAAAATATGCGATTTGGTGAACATAAAATGGTTTCAAAATTTCAGTGGATTATTTGTGCTGCTGCAAAACAAAATCCAGTGAAAGCAATCTAGAGCTTTCATTTTGGTATTGAAAAAAAAATTAGTGACACTTTTGTTCCACTAACTTCTGATATTTCTTTCAATTTATTTTGTAATTAAAAAAAAACTTGTGGATGCTGAAGTCAGAAAAAAAAATTAGTCTGAAGCCAAAGAAAATGCTACAGTTAACATAAAGTGATTACAAAAAATGTTGGAAAGAATTCATTGTAGGACAGCTGCAAATTAATTTCTCTTATGATTTCCCAGCAAAAATAAAAAATAAAAATCTCAGTTATTCACACAGCTATGTTATTGATTCTTGTGATTGTTCTTTATCTGATGGTTGCACACAGCAGACTAAAGCAAGTGGGAGAAGACTGTGGGGGCTTAAAGACATTTTTAACCCCAGTGGGATTATATGGGCTTATTAAATATTTGTTTCCCTCATTTGACCTTCACTTACAGCTAAGGGGCAGTTATTTCTTAATAAATCAATTGCTTGTGATCAGTTGTCCATACCTTTTCCTTTTCACAACTCCATGTAAAGGATGTCAGCGTAAATGAGAAGAATGCCCCATTAAGTTCATCATACACAAGACCTTTCAACTTCACCTCATCATTAAAACCGTAACAGACCTCCAGAGCACTCTTTGAACTCACCTTTCTTTGCTGGATAAAGGGCAGCAGGTGAAGAATCACAACAGCAACAAACACAAATGAAGGGGATTTGAGAGAGTGTCTATTACAGAAAATGACTATTGTTCACCTAATGGCATTTTCGGGCACATGATGTTATAGGCAACCCAGAAAGCAGCCATCAAATATGAGTATTTTTAAAGACCCTCAGGTGGAATTTTGGGTTGGTTTTGACTGTTTGTTTGCTGTGTCAGGGATGGGGCTGTCAAGAACTCCTCCAGCTGCTAGCCAGGGAGCCTGCACCAGGTCTGAAAGGCTCATGAAGGCAAGTTTCAAGCTTTAGGTTTACAATGCTTCCACCTGTGCTGTGCCTGCAGCCAGAGGCACCCACAGCCACGCACAGCTACTTGGACATGGGCACATGCAGTTACGGGGCAAACTGGGCGAGGAGTCCCCACACCAGCAGGGGAGAGACAGCAATGAGTCTTTGTTTTCTGAAGGCCTTCTTTGCACAGAATAAAGGTAACCAGCCTTTAACCCGAAGACCAAGCAAAACATTTTGGCTGATTCTAGTTTTGCTGGCCTGAATTGCTTTATCATTAGGATGTTAACTGAGTGTTTGTCTCACCAATTGTTTTGTAATCAAGAGGTGGAAAGTGGGGCGAGGAAATACCTTCCAGATCATAAAATTCACAATTAAAACATTAAGCAAAGTACTTTCAGGCATGAGATGTATCATTAAAATCCAGACCACTCTAAAAAGACTAAGAGTATTGTTTTTATTAAATACTCACCTTAGTTATCTTTCTAATCATGGTGCCATATAGCTGCATACTTCCAAGTGTAGTTGTCATTAGAGATGTGGGTTTGGGGAGATTGTTTTTTCTCACCTGATTTCCCTAGCAGTATGACCTGCGCCTCATCCAATGAGCAAAACACACTGCAGTTGTCTTATCTTTGCAGAATCATGATGTTGCTGTCAAAAATTAGAGCAAGAGGACATATCCAGCCCCTAACAGCATAACAAGCTTCCTGCCAGGATGTAAAGGGAGTAACACTCTTCCCTGCAGCAGACAGTGGGGATCAAAGGTACTTGTGCCCCAGATGAGTCAAGGCTCCTCAGAAGAGAAAGGAGACTGGGACTGGGAACACAAAGGAAGAGGTTGGGAGAGCTGGTGGTACAGTCAATTTTCATGTGAGCATTTCTTGGCTTTTTGTTATTTTCCTTTCATGAATAAGCACCCCCCTAAAATAGCAGGGGTTTATTGCCCAGCACATATGTTCAGTTTGCCTCCTCCCAAGCTGCAGGTTGGTCGGGGATGGAGTGAGCCAGCAATGCTGCCTGGGTCAGCTTGCCAGGGCAGTAGAGCAAAGTGTGACCTCTGCTACAGGAACTGCAGTGGGGAGCTCTGGGGACACATGTAATCACCCAGTGTGGAGCTTGGGCAGACAGTGGGGTTAGCACCTCTGCTCCATGGAGAAACAGGGAGAAATGCTGTTAATAACTCCATCCGCTGCAGCCTCTGGGTCTGGCTCACCTGAAAAACAGTGCCTTTAACTGCCAGAGCAGAGCCACAGCAGATGCACAGAGGCTTCTTAACAGAGCACGTCTTTTGTACCAACTCCAAGGGAATAATGTCACCTACCCAGCCACCAGCCCTGCTTTCCACAGCGCCTGAGTTTTTCCTTAGAAGTTTCCTATTCAAGCGCTTAGCCTGACCAGGGCTGACCTTGCTTAGCTTATGAGATGTAACAAGATCACTGCCTGAGGTGTGAAATGACACTGGAATGGAGGTCATGATCTTACGGGAGAGCATCTTCCTCCTCTGCTGCGATGTCTCCTCCTGGCTCCCCTGCATCCAACTAATCAGGCAGAAACAAATGCACTGTGCTTCTGGCACACCACTGGCAGAATATAAAAATCTGTCCTTTTGGCTATTCAGTCATCTCAGTGGTATAGATTTTTTTTTATGCATATGAATTGAAATATTAAACAGTTCCTTTTTTTATGATTTTTTTTGGTCACTACTTCAACAGAAACAAAATGTGTTTTCTGTAGTCCATCTCTATAAGATGTCAGAACAGATTAACAGACAAACAGACAGAAGCGTTTAAGCAACGTGGATAGAACACCAAATCAATCATTCTGAATGAATAATACATTTAAGCAGAGATACAAATGGCAGAAAATTCATCTGCATCTACAGTGAAACTACATGGACCAATTTCAATGTGAAATACTCTGCAGAAAGTAGAGAAAGCACTTTTATTTGGTATTTCAAATAAGAATGAATTTGTGCATGTGCCAGTTTGTCACACACTAGTCCGGGCTGGTTCTGTGAATGGGTATTACTATGTATAACTCTAGATCGAGCTGTGGAGAATATATGGCTTTTTATTTATAGGCCATTAGAATAACATAGTACACAAACAACATTCATAAATGACTTCTCATGTGAATGGCTCTGAAAAACTTTTTTTGTAGGGAGCCATGAGTTGTAGAATGTTTTTATTATGATGCAATAAAGAATGAGCTTCAGAAGCAAACTTAGCAGGACAAACTTTGAGATAAATCAAGGCTTAAAAAAATAGCATTGAAATTCAAGTACAGGTTTCAGTGGCAAACCTAATGGACAAAATAAAGGAGGTGAAGTGCCCTTCTGCTGAGTGAAACCAGGCTTGGATCCATGGGGATATTTCAATTGTCTTCTTTATTTTTATCATTAAAACTAAGCTGACTTTTGAAGGGGAAGGAAAAACAAAAAGCCCCAAGGGCTGTTAACCTTTCTTCAGGAGCAAAAGGTAAGGTCATCAAAAGTTTTATGATGCTTATGGGAAATAAAGCAAAGGCGGGTGGTGGAGGCTGGTCTGTGCTAAATAAAATGGGTGAAACCTCCTGCACTGCTGCAGCCAGCAGGCTCTCACTGGAGGTGAAAGGGGTCCTTGAGAGAGCAGGAGCAGGCATGGGGGAGTCAGAGAGGTAGCATTTTCTCCTTACTGTGGAGGAATGTTCATTAAATTAAGGCTGATCTGGTCAATATTAATGCATCTGCCTATAAAACTCCTCATTGAGGCGTTCTGCTAAAGGCAGCAAAGCTGACATGCAGACAAGAGGCTTCTGCTGTGGGTGGTAAATCCCTCTCTGCGATGGGGTGATTTGTAGGAAACCATGAAGAAGTACCTCAGTGTTTTCCCTCATCTGCTGTGTCACAGTGACCTATGTTAAAGCAGAACACAAGGCTGTTGAGTTGGGCAAAGATTTGTTTGCCCATGTCTGTCTCATGGTGGTTAACTTGGGAAGGTGGTCACAGAGTAAACGAGAAGGAAACAGCCACCATTCTTCAGCTGGTGGTCCCTTGATACAAATCCTGCTTTCAGAAGGTTAAAAAATATGCCCTGCACAGACTGCAGCAGATGTTCTGTGTTTGCTTAAGTTCAGGACAGCAGTGGGATGGATGGCCAGGGTACACTCCTGAGCCTTTCTCTGAAACTGATTTAAATGGTTTTGAGAGGTTTAGAGTAGAGAAATCTTTTCAAGATTAAGGGGAAGGTTGATTTCCTCTCCATAGGGGGAATCCCAAATAACATTCCAAAGAAGAGATGTGACCACAGACACATTGCAATATATTTGTCCTGGGATACTGCACATTCCTGATCATCTTCATGACTACAAATAGTGATCACGGAGTAGTCTCTGTAGGAGTGAATTATCAATGCCAAAAATAATGCTTATTTTTTCATTCTCTGTCTCTGTGGTTCTTTTCTGCCTGTCAGATGGAGATCTGAGAATCCAAGCTAGTGTATTTTTGAAAATGCAACTCAAAAAAGAGAAGGAACTCAGCCTCTGCTAACTGGTACAAGTTCATTCCTTCCCATTTTTGTTTAAATTACTAAAATCATGTGGATTACTTGAAATCAATTTTGTTCACCTTTGCAAATGGCTAAGCATTTGCATTAATGCTCACACGGTCTTCATAAATCTGACAAAGAAAGGTAAAAAAATCACTTTAATGAAGAATCAGCAGGACTTCTGTTTGCCAACTTCTGCATCCTTCTAAAAGCATGTTATAAGAGAGAGAACAAAGAATTATAAAGTATATAGTTCATACATTCTCAGGAAAACTAATTCCCCAGATATTCATGAGCTCTGTAGCATCCCTGGGCTCTGGCATGAGCTATAGGGAGACAAGGGCATTTTTTAAAAATCTCAGTCACAGGGAGCACTATCCTCAAAAGATCAAATGAGCACTAATCAGGAAGAATGTTTGGTTATTAAAGGCATCATTGAGTCCATTAAATATCACTCGTTGGGTCATAAATTCCTATTAAATGTAGATAATCCATCGTTGTCTCAGGCAAATAGAAGATAAAAACAGTAAGAGATTTGCCAGCAATCCACCCCTGCCTCTGAATCCCTCCTTTTGCACACTTAAAGACAGGTGGTACTGCTGTCATCTTCCCCTCTCAACTTAATCACTGTGCTATGGCTCATACTCTTCTTTCTCTGGATTTCACACCCAGCTCACTTATTTCTGTTTAGGGCTCTCTGTGCATTGATCATGCTTTCCTGTCACCCTTACTCTCTCCCACTCTTTACACAGGTCTCAACAGATGGCTTGCCCAAGCTTGATGTCCCTGACAACAACCTACTCACAACCACCTTTGCAAGCTGCTTTTTAATGTTTGCTTTTCATAGACTCATAGAATTATTTGGGTTGGGAGGGACATTAAAGATCATTCAGTTCCATACCCCCTACCATATGCAGGGACACTTCACTAGACTGGGTTGCTCAAAGCCCCATCCAACCTGGACTTGAAGGCTTTTTTTGTCTCTCTTTGGGAATGAGCTTCCTTGGGAAGGGAATTCCCAAAAGCATTAAATGCAACCAGGTTTCCTTTCCATTGTTTCACCTAATCATGTTGGTGCATGTGCCCACCATATGGCTTGACATCTCTGGCCTTATGCATTGTAAGAAAAGATAGTAGAGACATCTGTAAGGGAAACCTCCAGCCTTATTTAGAGTGTAATTGTACTTGTGCTTGTAAGGAGCTTATGCAGAGCAGCTGGGAAATCTAGTTGGTTTCCTGGAGCATGTGGGAGGCCATCAGTAGGTGGTAACTAAAATTTGTAACAGAGTTTGGAGGCTTTTAAAATCATTATTAGTATTATTTTGGACTCTACAGCAAGATTCCAAATCTTAGTGGCTGCATAGCTGTGTGTAATTTACCTACACATATGTGCTATATCTGCTTCCTACAAACACATACTACATCAGAATAGGAAATTATTGATTGTTCTGTTCAGGCTGGAATGGTTTTTGGTCTCCAGCAGGGCTCTGGTGAAATGATTTTAAAAATAGCTACAGTTTGGAATCCAGATTGCATTCGCTGCCAGATTATAATGATCACTTCAACCAGGGCTGGGTGAATTTCAAAATGCTCAGAGACTCAGTTCAAGACAGTGCCCTCCAGTCTGTGATATTTTTAGTGATGGGCAAACCCAAAAATCTGGGTGGTTATTCAGAGTTCATCTGCACTGCCCAAATGTCTACAGTCTGCAAAAATGGGCTGGAAAGTTTTCAAGGAAGATGGGTTTTGCTCTATTTCCAGTACTGCCTATTTCTGCTCAGGTCATGAATCCTAGGAGAAAATCTTCTTTCTTCATACTGGTTTGCTGTGATTCAGTTGCCAGTCACAGCTTAAAAGTGCAGAGTCTGGCAAATGGACTTGGAAAAGTAGCTGGGACAAAAATGAACCCTTCTGAAAGCACTGGGTGGTGATCCAGATATATTCCTATGTCGAGATTCAGTCCTGCTTCTACCAAAACCAGAGAGACGTTTCATGGCCAATCACAATGGACGATCTGTTTTGCTCCTTCCTCTTAAAATATCCACAAGTAACTTTCTGCTACTGAGGTAGTTCCAGTTTAGACAGGAGGAGGATTCCCTGAAGATTACAGCTTCCTGGTAATTTTGAGTAGTTTGCCTGTCTTTCCTTCCATGCCAGACACTGGCTGTGACACAAAACTGTTTTGCAACAAATAAATGAGTATTTAATGTCTTTCAGGGAAGGAACTGCAAGTACCCAAACCAATTAATGACTCTGAGCCAAATTCATCCCTAGTTTAAGCTTAAACAATTTCAATGAGGTTGCACCAGTGGGCAATCAGATTTAATCTAGATTTAATCTTTTGATTTCACATGAGAGACCTGGCTGTGTGTTAGGTCTTAACAATTAATCAGCTCAGCTTTTGGGGTGAGACCGTAGATGGAGAGGCAAAGGTGGGTTGCTAAATACAAAACAGACACTCTGGAAAATTTACAAATAAACAATGTTACCTAAGGCCTGAGTGGGAAAGAGTCTGAAATGCTTCTGTCATGCGAAAAGTCCAGCATTCCATATTTCAGGAGATTTTTAATGACATAAATGCAGCAGTTTTAGACATAACTAGATTCTGGTCCTTGGGATATGAGCCTCTGGATCCCAGGAAACAAGCCTGCATTCCTGTTTTCTTCCAAACCACATATACCCTTTAAACTTTGCATAAATACTGAAGTGACACACTTTTCTTCCCAAACAGCACTTTCCTCCTTCACAATGCTTATCCCAGCCTCTGTTAGCAGAGTCTTTGCCTGGCTCTGTATCGTGGCACCATTGAGAGAGGCAGGAAATTTCCTTGAGACAGCAATTTTCGAAGGGTTTCAGGATCCACTTCTCAATTAGGCCTCTAATTGGCAGCAGCAGGGACTGATATTCCATTGCAGCAGTAAGAAGCAACTTGGTTCAAGTCACGCCTTTGCCTGCTGTTTGTTCCTCCAGGGGTTCACCAATAAAGATACAGGCAGACCCTCAGACCTCAGCACAGCAGGAATCTTTACAGCAGCATATATTTCTGGGTTTTTTGTTCGGAAGGCATGAAGTTAGATCAGTTTGTGCCATGCTACTTCTTGCATTAGTGCTTATTTTGGAGGCACTTGGAATAAAAGAGAAGCATAGCTGAGCAGCCCCCTCAAACAAAATTCAAGTCAAACTCTTTGAGATCCAGTGAAAATGTGAGCACTTGGTTTTGGGGTCTTTTTTTCATTCCTGTTTTGAACTTATTTGTTCTTCCAAATTTGGGCCAGGATTAGAAGGCAAAATATTCAATAGCTCCAAATAATATATTTAAAGCATTCGGTTTTGACCCCCTGAGGTGATAAGAACTTTTAGTGAGATCTGGGGAACTGTTGGCTTTAGTGGAGGTGACAAGAGCTTCCACCTTCCTCAGTGATGCTTCTGTCTTTTAGGTTTTTAGCTTTCATGGCTCACGTCCTTCAAGTTTTAAAATGTGAGACTGAGTATATAATGACCCAACTTGGAAGAAAAAATAGTTGGGTAGCACCTCTGAGAGCTCTCCCCATCCCCAGCTCTGAGTGTAGCACATTTCTGTGATGTTTGCTCAGGCTAACTTATTTGAAATGCAGTTCCTGCCTAGAGCCAAAGTTTTCAGAGCTGATTTCCTGCCTAACTAAAAATTCAGATATAACAGCCAGATTGGAGGCCAAAATGTAGCCACTCGAGCTGGAAAATTTGGGTTCCAAATGAGTGACTTGCCCTTAGGCTGAAGATCAGTGACAAATGAAAGGCACCCACCACCTATTTGTTTAGGCAAACAATGCCGCTCAGATGGAGACAATCACTTGCCCAGGGCAGAACTGCTGACATCAGTTTGGAGGGCTGAGCAGCCCAACCTCGGAGGTTTGCCCTTTGCTTGGTACTGTCTCAGGCTGCAGTGCACCGGAGCACATGCTGAACTCCAAGCAGATGCTGAAACACTTTGTGGAATTCGGGTTGTCAGGAAAGCTGAGCTTGTTAATGCTGAGGTCACTTGAGGGCTTTTTTTGTTGCAATTTTTCACACTTAATTTGTTATGACAAGGAAGATAAAGTATAGACTATTAAGTCTAATTAATGGCACATGAAGTCACATTGATACATAGGTGTGCAGAGAAGTGAAAAAGAGTGTACTGCTGCCTCACTCATCCTCTTTGTAAAGTGCCACTGTCATAAAAGGGCCTGATTCCATACTTATCTTTGACTACTCTTTGACTGCAGACCTGAGCAAGAGGCAGCATATACACCATGTTGCTCATCTATCTCATCATTCCACTTCCAAGCCACAGCTCCACTTTCTGCAACAGGCAATTAGGCAGAGAAAAGGGATGTAACCTCTTTATGGCCTGAAGCATCAACAGATGGTGATGTCCATGCTCTTCTTCCTGGACTCTGGAATAACTCATACAGCATTTCCTACAGGAAAAACAGTGTGCCAGGTCAATGGCCTCCTGTAGCCTCCTGCATTCATTCTTTCTTCCTGTCCTGAGCCTGTTGGATGACCTCTTTGTGAGACAAAACTGCTGTGTGAGGTTTCTCCATCAGGCTCTGAACATCCACACAACACAGTGATCAGCTGTGTGAGACACAGACAAACACACAGAATACAACAGACACCAGCAGAAGGACAATTAAGCACACACATTAAATAATTTACTCTCACAAAAAGCTGGTGAGGCAGGATTCACAATTCTGCAATGACAAAAGGCAGAAACAGAAGGGTTAAGCAATTTCCTCAAGGTTTCAGGAGTAACTGTCAGTGCTGAGATTAAGATTTAGGAATTTATAACTCCTGGTCCTGTGCACAGGCCACTAGAACATCATCCCTAGCACTCCAGAGAACCAGGCTGCTTATTCTTTCAGTAAAATGCTAAACCAAATGCTCTGACCTTTCCTGGAGTTATCAGATGAACTGCTGTCTTAACTTCAGGTTACAGAGAGCAGTGGGGGGTAGGGGATGGGGGATGAGGGTGGGAGGAAGTGGCAGACCAAAACTGGTACGTGCAATGCTTGCGTAAGGGGATTTTCCTCAAAGACTCCATTTGAGGAATCTTTGCTATCTGTCTGCCTGCAGCACGGGGGGGAGAATACAGTCACTTATGGAAGTTCTGGGAATATTTGCCCCATTCTCATTTGAAGACACCGACCAACTATTTCAGAGATTGCAGTGAAGGTATGGGCAGCTTTATATCAACCATAGGAAGTCAAACGCTATCCATGAACTTGAGTACTTACAGAATATATAAATAAGCTGTAATTCACTGAAACATATGTATGGAAATTTAGGGGATTGCATGAGAGTTCTTAAATGGAAACAATTCCTGACTTTGTGAAATAGTGTGTGTGTGTGTGTGTGTGTGTGTGTGTATACACCCTAATGTTTTTATACATATATATGTGTATATAATATATAATGGCTTGTATTGGAAAGTTCAGTTCTGGTACATGATTGGTTTCCTCCAATCTTACATGTCATTTGAGTGAGCAAGTCACTTGACAATCTGGTGCGTCAAAGTCAGGCAGCTAATTCAGACTACGTTACAGCTAAACACTTCTCTCTCTTCACTTGCCTGCTCTAAATACAACCCCATGTGATTTGCCAATTTACATAATATCTTCTGACAAGCTGACTCTGAAGTCTTCTTGGGTGATTTGCTTCTTTTTGCAAAACAAAATGGGAGACTAACATCCAAGGGAATGAGTGTATTTATTTCCCTTGGACTGAGTGACTTCAGCTCTTGGAGCTCAGGTTCCTCTGGAGGTAGCAGGTTCAGAAATTATGCAGCTGCCATGGAGATGGAGGCAGCAAACCTGTAAAGGGATCTGGAATTACATCATGTGGGTCAGCTCTCTACCAGGAGGTGTTCTGAGATGCTCCTCTTCCCAACACAATGACAGAATGGCCCTCATGTAACTCGTGTGTGACAGCCAGGAGGATGTCATAAGCTGGGAGTTTAACTATGTGCTTTCTCGCCCTGAAACAGCATGGAGCAGTGCTCTGTGTCTTGCAGAGCTGGGAAGTAAGACAGATTAATCTTTGCTAGTATTATGAAAAAAATTTCCTATGGATTATCTTTTCACAGAGCCATAAGCCTTTGAAATTTTGGTCCCAATGTATCTTGCCTATGAAGTCAATTAGCTCCTAAAATGACAACACATTAGAAAGAACCCAGAAGCTGATATAGAAATACCTTGTTTTATTAAGCCTGGCCAATTTTCTGTCAACAAAAATTATGCTTCTGAAGTGATGTGGAACAAGAATCAAACATGAAAGCATACAAGTATCCACTTTTGAGCCCTTGAACAGCTATAAGAATCCACTTCTTCTTGCTATTTCTGTACACAGAATGAATTTTCATTACCTGAAGTATCTATTATCTAATGAATAAAAAATCCTGCATTATGCATTAAAGTGTAGTATGAACAAAAACCTAGAAAACTTAAATTACTTCATGGTGAAGTTTTGTGGCAGAAATGGTACTTCCAGTGACTTCTGTGTCAAAGATGATGTGACACCAGCCATATTACTGAGTTTGCAGTCAAACTTCAACTTGACTTCTAAACAACAGGAGCAATGAATTTCACAAATAAGCATGTGCTGGTCAGGGAACACATAATTTTTTCATCAGGATATCATGCTCCAAATCCTTGGCTGTGGTTGAGGAATGACATTCCCAAATACTGAGTGGTTCATGTGCAGTCCAAAACCTGTGGTAAGTTGAAGGTATAGAGAAATAAAAGATGGCATAAACAGTCCAAAGCACCAAGTCCAGGTTTAAAGATGTCAGGCCACCCCTGGTCTGGAAGGAAAGAATTGTGCATTAATCCAGCTTTAAGCATAAAATCCACATGGGCCAGGGAACATGCAAATGCTGGGACCTCCCTGAAGGCTTTCGTCTTCCCTTTAAAGGACTTTAGAGCAGCTTTGTTGAAACTACATACCTGCAGCTCCCAAGGAAGTTTGAAAGATCCATTTGTTGTTTGAGCATTTGAGGATGGTGCCACATCGGCCTTGCTTTCTGCTCCCTTTCTAGCATGTCATGCCTATTCTGCTGGCAGCAAACTGGACAGGAGGGTTTGCCAACACATCTGAATTTACCACAAGATGTTTCATACCCAATCCCAGATGCTCCACCCCAGTTTTGCACTGAGGGAAGTAGAGCCAAGTACTCTCCAGCTGTGCTCTTTCATGAAAAGGAAACCTTAATGCTAAGGGAGCCTTATGACCTACGAGGCTAAACATAGAGTTGGTTAATAGCATGAAGTACTTTGGCCTCTGTGTCAGCTGTAAGAAATATAAGCAATTTAGTTGTTTGGGGAATGGTGGCAGTAGCTGAATTACACCTTGGACTACACAAAGAACAAGCACAAAGGCCAAGAGTGGCACAGCTCCAACAGAAAGGGGAGCGGCTGGGTTGTGGCTGGGTCAAGTGCTTTTAACCTCAGGTAGCAGATGTGCAGATGTGCAGGGAGCAGTGCTGTTAGCCCTGTGCTCCAAAGAGGTGTGAGGAACCATAAAGAAGAGCAAAACGCTGTTTATAGAAGCCAAACAGCTGAGGCTGAATCTGCTGTGATAACAAACCCATAAAGTTATACCGGAGCGCTAGTCATGAGGAGTGGGAGTTTGGCAGCGTGCCTGTGACTCTGGTAAATAATTGATATTTTCAGTTAAATGGCCAGAACTACAGGAAAAAAAAGAAAGAAACAACTCAATTTGAGCTGTACAAAACTTTCTTCCCCCTCTTTTTCAGCAAGGAAAAAATGGTCTTGAGCAAGGAAAGCTTTTCTTCTATCCCAAATGTTCTGTTTCCCCTCATCTTTCATCAGAGGAAAAGAAAAGGTCAGTGTAGGGCTAGTTTCCTATCTGGGCTCAAGGGTTGCTCTCCATACTAAGAAGGTGGTCAGAGGGCTGCTCCCTTTCTCCTCCAAAGGCAGGTGGCTCGGGCCCTCCCCTGCAATAGGGATAGAGCATACTGAACCATCCCATCACCAAGGGAAACAAACTGGAGATGCATCAAAAGCCCCATCCACACCTTCTGGCAGATGTTGTAAGTTCTGTGAAGAGAGACACAGGGGAATAAGGCCAGTACCATCATGGAGAAGCAATCCAGAGCACAGGCATCCCTGGGTTCCTGATTTTTGACCCAGAAAAGGGTTAAAAGTCACCTGAAGAAAAGCCTGGGGAAGACGTTCAGGCACTTGAGCAAGAATCTTGACACAAGGTCAGGCTCCAGAGAGGCTGATGGGAAATGTGGGATTACTCTATGGGATGAAAACGACCCAAGATGAACCCAAACACTCAAGACAGAGTGGGCAGAGATGCCTAGCTTTTTGGTGGGGGCTAAACATTAGTTGTGATGGAGGGACAGAGAAAGGGGAAATTTCAAGCATCAAAAAGTGAAGTGAGACTGAAAGGGGTAAATAACCATTGGCTCAGTCAAGGAAAGGATAGCTGAGTGCCAGATTTTGGTCCAAATATTCAAGCATCTTTTGCTCTGCATATTCAAGTATTTTTAAACTGAGTGAAAGAATTTCAACAGAAAAGAGAGTCAATATTCAATAATATCCTAAAGCTCAATTTGAAGGGTCCTTTCAAAACTGCAGATCAGATGGAGCAGGTCCTGGAGCTCAGTACAAGGCAGCTGCCCAGAGCGTGGGTGATAGTGGCACGATCAGAGAACGGGGCCTGAAATGATAGAAATTCCTTCATTTTCTCCTCCTCCTCCCACCCAATCCCAGTAATTCAGATAATCATAAATGACTTCTTCCTAGGGTATGCTGAAAACAATCTCCAGCAAATATGATTTTGTACATTATGATCTGGTTTTACATAGCTAATGAAATTTTTAAAAATGGTTTTCAGGAGAAAAGCAAACACAAATAAGCTCTCAGCCTCTTCAAAATCCTCCTCAAATGCAAGTCTGCAACCTTAATTAGCAGCAATATATAATAGCACTGATTTAGAGCCTGTTGTGATTTTGTCCACACCATTGAGAAGAATAGAGTACAATAGGGAACTCATCCCAGCCTGAATGATGTCTAGTAATAACACCATCTTATTTCCCTAGCCAGGCTAGTTGAAGTCTGGATTTTCTGTTATAGATAGGTAGCAAAATATATCTTAAATATTAGGGTTTCCCTTTCAATGAACCAAGTGTTCATAAAGAGGAATTAGATCCCATGAGTTTCTGTGATGATATTTTTTTCTTTTTCCCTAGCAGTGTAGTGATCATGCAGTTTAGGTAGAGACTAGAGCACCTTTACAGCCCATGCCTGAAGCCTTGCAGTGTGCTGCTCATCAGCCCCCACAGTGGTGGGTATGTGATGCATGTCACCATTTTCCAGGACACGTCACAGGCACCAGTGGCTTCTCAGGCACTGGCACCCACAGCCTTGTGGTAAGCACAGCAAGGTGCTGCAGGCTCCACTCCCAGTGTGAGCTGGGCCATCACTTGGACCACTCCAGAGGCCTGCTTCCATCTTACACCACATGTGGTGTCATTTGAATCCTCTTCCAAACTCTTAGTGCTCTCCTTCCACTCCCATGGTCTGCTCCAAAGAGCAGGGACATCCACAGAGGACCCCTGTACAGTGTGATAATTAAGATGTACAGTGTGATAATTAAGATAGAAAGTTCTGGTTTTTAGAAAAATCACCAACTTGAGAAGTAGCCATTTAAAAAAAAAAATCTGGTTATTTCCTGTCTCCTACTCAGATCAGTCTGAAAAAGAAACACTATGCAAGCACAAAAAGTTATTATGTGACTCGCAGCCTCCAGCTATTCTGACTTCACTGGTTGCCTTACAAGCATCTATTGTTCTTGGAAATAGTCTAAGATGTGCTTTCCAGAGAGATTATTATATATGCTTGCTATGAGGAAGGGAAAACACTCTGATACCGTGTCATGTCATTCACATAGCAGTATTTGGATGCAATATACTGTGTAAGTGTGACAGGGAAGAAAACAAACCTGTTATATGACTAGTGATGCTGAACCATGTATACCGCGGACCCGAAAGCCTGTATTTCACTCATGGTTGACTGACTCCATCTCCATGCTCCTTGCCAGCTCTCAGTATCTTTACATCGAAAGATTCTTTGCTGATTGCAAAAAGAGATCCTCCATCACCTGCCTCCCCTCAGCAGCTGCACTTGCATGCATCTACAGAGCTGACTTCATCTCCATCTGAATTGCTGCTCCTGCAGTGGGTGAGTCCCTTGTTGTCGCTGTGCTCTGGCAAAACCCTGCAGAAGCTCTACTGCAGACCTCACAAGGCCTGAGTTCAGCCTTCTGTTTGAGATGGGATAGGTTGCTATATGGTTGGCCTATATGAGGGAACATGCAACAGGACCGGGAGACAGGAAAGCACATGCCAGGCTCTTCATCCACATGGTCAGCCATAGGCTCACTCTAGGGGACAGTAATAATAATGGCCAATCTTCGCGAACAAAGATTTGGGAAGGGCTCACCCCACGTGGGTGTGCCCTCCGAGCCTGCGCAGTGGATTTTTTAGGTGAGGCACACCGTGTGCAGAACTGGCCCCACCATTTAAGTCCTAAGGTTCATTTGCCACGGCCGAGCAAGCTTGGACAGTGACAGTGAAGTCTCCTTAGGACTATCTACAGCACCCGGTACTAACCGGGGCTGACCCTGCTTGGCATCCGAGATCTGACAGGATGGGATGGCAGGGAGGCTTGAACTGCTGGGGATGGTCCGTACTGAGACTCGAACTCACGACCTTGGGAGTCGGAGACCAGAGTGCTCTCCACTACACCACGGGACCTCCCTTGGGGGGGTGGGGAGGGACAGTAACCAAGTACTTAATAATGGGCTGAGACTGCACAGCACAAGATATGGCACTATGATTTGTCAGTTTCAGTGACCTTGGAAGAATGAGGTTTGATCCCTCATAATGCTGTGTGGGTTGGTGATTTATAAAGAAGTTTTCACACCTGCTAGAACTAAAGATGGAACATTTTCCTTTTCAGAACTGACTTTGGCGGAAAGGAGCAAAACTCCTCAATGAAGGAGGGCACCATCTTGGTTCAGCCGGGTAAGGAGCCAGATGCAGGCAGCACAATGTTATACTGCAGTGAGAAAAAAGGCTTCCGCTCACCCCCCCGATGACACTCACAAATAACACAAACTGTGTTTCTAGTGGTTGCAACAGGCCAGTACTCAGCAGCATTCCATGGTGTTATTGAAAGCAGTATGCAAGTAAAAGGCAGCTAACAGCAGGTGACAGGGCTAACTTCTCCTCCACACCAGAACTTCAGCTGTTTGTAAGAGGTCCCATCTCTCCCAAACATGAATTCCATGGATGTGTAGTAGGATGCTCACTGCAATAATCCTGATTGCTCCCACCAGGATCGTGTTTGGAAGACAGATCAGGAAGTGCTGTGGGCTCCTCTTTCCTGGTTAGATTTAATCTAGAGAAGAGGTGACACATATTGTATCATAATGGATTATGATTTAACCAGAAGACCATGCTGAGATTTTATATTCTGGATAATACCTAAATGCTTTTGAAGTCTTGTAATCTCATACAGTGCAGAGATGAGAAGCTAAAAACAAGACAGTGGCAAAACATAGCAAGAGAAATCACAGTCTCTACAGCGTAATAACAGCAACACTCCCTCAGATTTTGTTTTCATGTTTCTTTTAGGCCACAATTTTTGCAGAAGAGCTTGTTATAATATTCATTCGGCTTTGATATGCTGCTTCAGTTATGGCACTGTCCTCCTATGAGTCTCCCAAAAGGATTCACTTCAGGGAATCACTGCAGGCTCTTACAGAACAGTCAGGCAGAGAGGGAAAGCAAACCAGACCAAAGAGAGTAAGGAAGGGCAGGAGTGGGTCTTGCTAAACTTCTCTGGGAGAAACTCAAGCACATATCTATTTATTCTGCACATGTGAATCTTAGGACAAAACATGCTGTGAGGGTGGGGGTGTTGTTGGCAGCTGCTGGGGAGAGATGATGACTTTGGAGCTGATATATACGCAACAAAGTAAAGGCACTGCAACTGGGGCAGGAGTTGTGCCCTGACTAATCTCAGCTCAGTTTCAAATGGGAAAACTAAAAGGGCAGTGCCTCCCATAAAGAGTGTTCATGGAGAGCAGAATCTTTAAAATTTAAAATAAAATAAAATAAAATAAAATAGTCAAAATACAGGTCTTGAAAAGAACATGGAGACAAGCAGTTTTAGGGTAACTGAGTGACAGGACTAAGTGATGTGATTTCTTTCCCCTGACAATTTCCCCCCATTTCTCCATGAGCCTGTGAAGACTAAGTACACCATGTCTTCCACCCCAGGGTTCTTGAGGCAGGATGACCATCACTGAGCTGCAGCACTGCAGAGTAGAGCAGGTGCCACAAGCCATGATCTTCCTACTATTTGGAGAAGACCTGTTTCTGGTGATACTGCCCTGGGCCAGGGGCCCTCTGGGCACACAGGAGGGAGACAGGCAGGGAAGAGAAATACTGCAAAACTACTACTGAAGCAGGAGGAGGAAGCCAAAACAGGCAGAAACTGAGCTGATGACACTTCAAAGGCTGGGAATTAGAGTCTTCTTGTCTTTTATTTCTGATTGCAAATTCACCAGAATGTATATCAGGAAGGAGGAGCTTAATAGAGATAATAGCATAGATCATTAGGAAACTTGGTCTCAACATGCAAAAGCATTAAGCCTTAGAGAGTCTGATTACTGTGCAGACTATAACCTTTATGAACTGCTCCAGGCATGAAGAGGAATCTGAAATGAGACAAGTGGTTCTGTGAGTACCTCACGGAACAGGATACAAATGGTTATTCCAAACCTGAAGCAGTGGTGAGAGCTGCTGTGAGTCAGTCGGGCCCATTCTCCACCCACAGCATGGGATAGGTGTGGAAAGTGTTTCACAGGCTCTCAGAAAACCTCTTCTGGGATTTTCTCGTGCATGAGACAAACATGCAAGGGACAACCCAGGTCCTGACCATCCTAATGTCTTGATCATTCTGCTCAGGGACTGCTCATTCTCACCATCCTAAACCACACTGCTCCAAAAGAGCTGCCCAATCCCAGGGCACAGGAACTGCTTCAAAGATAAACCAACTGCCCTTGCATGAGCCCCCTGAGTTTTGGTGTTGATGGCAGGGGAGACCTTCACTAGTTCAAAATACTTAATACAAAATGTCTTGAAAGCCATTATGGACACTCCAGAGTGATCTGCATCTCTAGTAAAACATTATGAACTTTTATAATTTCTCTTCTAAGAAGAGCTCAGCTTTCTAAAAAGTCACATAATGGTCCCTCACAGCACCCCTATGAGATCAGCAGAGATTATAATCTTTATTTTATTGAAATAGGGACAGGCATGGAGAGAGCATGGACCACTTCAGAATCCATATCCACAGGATAATTAGATGTCACAAATATAATGAGGAAAAATCACAGAAAGTTAAGTACCTACAGCAATGCTTTCAGCTTTAAAGGGGACAAAATGGCTTTTTTTTATTTTTTAGGTCTCTGACACAGCAGAGGTGTCCTATATCCACAAGGCTTTTCCCAAAAGGGGTTAGGCTAACAGCAGCCTGCTAACACAAACAAGCACATTGACACTCAAATGAGACTGCAACCTTCTACCCTGGCTGGGGGATCATTGATCTAAGTCTCCTTTATCCTGGATGGCAGTGACCACTGTTTCATGTCAGACATTAAATTTCAGCGTTATTTTCAGTCCACCCATACTGTACTAAGAGTCAAGAGGCATAAATAAGCTTCACTGTCCAAAATTAAGGATCTTTAATAGACTAAGACCCTTGCTTTTCCTCTGTCCCAATGCAAAATTAAGCTTCCCATGAGATTCAATGACAAGAAAGGTGAATGGAGAATGACCTAGACATCTTGTCAACAAAAGTCTTCTTCTGCTTTGAGGTTGCTTCAGAGATGAAAGAGGGCGTGAATATTCACAAATAATTTTAATTAAAATTCTTCTGATTCCAGAAGTCAGGTAGTGGAGTTTATAGCCTGCCATGCAGAAACTGAAGGTTATCAGCCTGTGAGTAGTGAAGGTCCCTCAGAGCCATAGGAGTAAGAACTAGAGCTCAGCAAATCATTTGCAACTAATATTTTTTTCATGAATTTCAGCTTTATCTGACAATTCTCTATAAACAGATTGCAACATTCTCTAATTTATTCATTATTTAGGTTCAATAGTAACATCAGCAAACAACATCTTCTCTGTGGAGCAGTCCATTATAAATTATAATATGCAATATGAGCTATATACATCTATTTCCCTTCCTATTTTCTGGTGAGGTGAGTAAGGTAACAAGACAACACAGTATAAATTTTGCAAGAATATAAACTATTCAAAATTCACTAATGGTCAATATGCAACATCTCTGTTTAAAATTCACTCAGCAAGAACTCATGCTTGTAGAGCTTGAATATACAAATAAATGCAGAAATCAAACACAGGACTTCTGAACTCAATCAAAACAAAATTCACTTTTAAATTCAAATTATTACATTTTTTTCTGATTTCCTAGTAATGTCTCTCTGCTATGTAGTGAAAAAGTACTACATGTAGCAACTTCAGGTCCGGAACAGTCCCATAAACCTTTATCCCTTTTTTCTCCACCTACACAATCAAAAGCTCTCCAAAATCCAATGCCTCATTCAGCAAAAACCATAATGCTGTCCGTCACTTGAAATCATCCTCTTTCACTGAAATCAAATTATTTCAGAATGAGATTAGACACTTATTCACTAGAAAAGTTCCCTTTCTCACCTCTACACCCTGCCATGTTCCCTTGGAAAGCTGAGGTGGGGCTAGAAAATACAAGAAGACATGAAACCAAGCAGGGTTGAGTTTCACAGGGAAGGCACTGGTCATCCAACAACATACAGGGCTGGTATTAAGTGCATGGAAAGCTTATCCACTGCCAAATTCACAGGAATGACTTAACCAAATTTATAGGCAGGCTTGGAGTCCACTTCACTCTTGAGTGGAAGTCTCAAGCACTCCTGAACTGGTATCCCACAGTGCTGGGCTTACCATCCCACTCCTGAAGGACATGAGCCACATTCCAGTCTCTCCAGACATGTCATCAAACCATGGAGTGTCACCCTCTGGCTAACTACACAAACCACACTACCTACAGTGCAGGTGGATGTGACCTCCTGTGCGGTGTGTGCAAATACATGCCTGGAGGCTGCAAGTGAGCTTGGGAAACCTGTGGTTTCCCAATGGACATAGCACATAGACTACATTCAGATCCCACATTTCCTGATACCTTGCTTTACATTGCCTCTAAGTGTACTGCACACTGCATTTCTGTGTCGTGTGGACAAATACTCCCATCTGAATGAAGTCATCTATGAAATCTCAAGACAATTAGATGGTCTGTGCATGCTTATGGTACCAGGGCCATACTAAGGCCTCTTGCAGATACAAGGAAATATTTAACACGGCAGAGCCTTCACTGCACAGACCTAGAAAGGTTGAATCTTCTTCTAAAGTGCAAATTTAGATGCACCATTTTGCAAATGTAAAAGCATTTATTGTGGATAAATATTACATGTTTCCAGCTAGCTGCAATTTGTTCAAATCTTGCTCTGCCTTGAGATTTTGAGAAGGAAGGCAGCAAAAAGAGAAAAATATGAAAATGTGAAAGCCTTTTTTCTCTCCAAAAGAACTACAATTTTGAAATTAGGCACACAGATCCTAATCCGGTGCCTGCACTACCTCTGCTGAAAGTCAGAGGTTTTGTTTTATTGAATGACTTGAACACCCAGCTCATTCTTTAAAATCAAAACAAAACCATGTAGTGGTCTCCGTAATGGCCCAACACCTGCATAAGGATGACCACAGGATGTGGATTTTTTTCCAGTGCTGTAGAATAATGTAATTTCATAGAGAGATTCAACTTCTTTGTGCTTCACCATGAATAACAATGATTGCTCACTGCAGGCCAGATCTCACACACCTTAAACTGTTGAGCTATCCCCATCGTTTTCGGGATGTCACTTGCAAGTTCCTCCACCCCCTCACAGGGTTTGCATCAGCACATGTGCTCCAAGTGTGTTTGCTGGGTGAGGCTGAAGATCAGAAGTAGCAGTCACAGCACAGCTGTCTGTACACACTGCTTTGGGAAGGAAGTGTTGGAGTGGAGATGTCAAAAAGTGATGAGCCTTACAAATATCTTTATCTCACACTCTGCTACAAGCTTTGCTTCCTGCAACTGAATGCTGGCACAATGGAGGTGCTTTCATATTAACTCCAAGCAGCCTGCATGACAAAAGTCTTTGTTGCCATGTGCGCTATCAAAGCTCCCTCTGTGTTTAAAAAAAAAAAAAGCATTACAAAATTTTTAGTCTTGTTGAATTGCTTGGGTTCATTCACTTATTCCTCTGCTCTTGTGGCCCTTTGAATTCTCTTTCCACCAAAACATTCAGGCTTAATATTCCCAAAATAGCTGTCAGCAGGAAATGTTAGGAGTTCTCAGTCTGAGAAATAACAGGGCCGTCTGTTGATCTGAATCACCAAGGGTGGGATTTTCAGTCTGTGCATTGCTGAAGAGGAGGAGGGAGACACAGTGGGAAAACAAGTGCCTCTCCCAGCAGCTCCCTGTGGGGTTTGCAGCAGCATTCATGAGGGTGGAGGTGGCTGCAAACCCTCACAAGTCACTCACTGCAGCTCACAAGCACAGTGTGAGACATGTAGATTGTGCACGGGTTATCAGCAGAAAGTCCTCGGCACCTTCTGAGAGAAAATAAAAAATAAGTAAGCAAATGGAGACGTAACTGAGATCAGCTTGTCCTTGGACTGTACAGGGGACCTGCTCCAGTACACACTGAGATGAAATATTCTTTTGGACTTCCTCATGATTCGGAACAAGTCTCATTTGTCTCTTTTGCTTTGTAAAATAACCAATGGCACCTGATTTTTATTTGTCAGGACATCCACCTTCCCCATGTACTCTTGGAGTTAAATAGCATTGCCCAAGCATTTCCTTCACAATTTGGTTTCATCTCTGCCCATCTGTGCCATCCCATTAAAATGACCATGCTTGTTCCTGATGGCTTCCAAGGCTGTACAACCTGGATTTTCTGTGGTGGTTGTACACAGAAATTAAATTAAAAGCCTTCTAAACTTTGATGTGCAATTAAATCTTGCCACAAACATCAATTTAAGGCTCAGAGTAACCCATTTGACATCACAACTTTGTCAAAAAAATGAAAAACACAAATTATCACATTGCAGATGTTCTGGACAACCCTACAACCAGTCTTCCTCAACTGTACTTTGGAAACTCAGTGGTAGGAAGACATAGTTCATAAGACAGACTGGGAGATGGGTATTTCTGGACACCATGGGAGAGGAACTGATGAATCTGTTCTTTGCTCTTACAGAGGAACAACTGTGGGGAAAAAATAAGAAGAAAAAAATTGCAGTTCACTTATCAATAAGCCAAGGAGTGAGGCTGCTGGAAGGTGAATGGTTCTGGGTGGGACTGGCACATGGACCTTCCCAGGGGCAGTGGCAGAAAGTGCTCACTCTCCCTCCAGCAAACAGCATGCCTTTCATAATAAGTCTTCTGCAAAAGTGAGCAGTTTTGCTTCATGGGAGTATGAATAAATGTGTTCTGCACCTTTAATCCACGTGGGTCACCATCCCTGACTCACGGCAGAGGCGCAGTTAAAAATGGTGAATGGGGCAGAAGCTGCCAGCAACTCTGCAGCCCAGGGACTGAGGTGCTATGTTTGGTCTCAGAGCCGCACTCAGACATGCTACTACCGGCCTGAACATCTCTCCTTTCTTTGAGGCTGTGTGTTATGTCAGTCAGGGTTTACAAGGTGCTGTGACACTCCAACGCAGCACACCTGGAAAAACCTAACCTTACGGATTTGTGCTGTGACCCACTACAAGCTTCTGGAAATAAAGCCATTCCCAGCTACTGTCTTGGCATGGTTTCACTCTTTGCTGCAAATGCTTCCCACATTTCTGAGCATATCAGCCACCTTCTCATGTACCCCATCACCTCATTGAAACCAGACACAGGTCAGATATGGCAATGGTTAACATGGTGCATTCCTTTTCCCAGGCTTAGCACCTCAGCCATAGCAAGAAGTGCTCAGTTGCCTGCTAGAGCTGAATTAATAAGAGGGGAGATTGTGAGACAGTCAGATAGCAGTCAGCTCAGCAGACAAAGGAACAGACTGAGCCTGAGCTCTTGGGTGCTTGATAAACAGAAATTTCCAGTTTTGTGAGGAGTGTAGGAGCAGATGGACATCATGCTAAGCCCTAGAGAAAACAGAGGGAGAGGTACATAAACACCCCAGCAAAAGCACCGACTGTGCTTACCATCATCTCTGACTTGGTAATGTATATCTTGGATTAATGTGTGAGCCCCAAGAACACACATGGCTGTACCTGCCTTGGCAGGGCAGAGCAGCAACCTGTATCTCATTTGTTGATGGGAGCACATTCAGGGCACTGGACTTCCACGCACTTTTCTCTACCCTCCTTTCCCTCTCTGGGGTATAAGGTTTCTCCAGATGAGTGAGCAGCAAGGCTCCTGCTAACTGCGTGCACATCATAATGATCACGCGGAATGGTAATTAGGTACACATATATTGCAGAAAATTATCTTTGTTAATTAGAGCAGGATGTTAGACATCAGCAATGCCATTTTCCACTGAAACTTTCCATTTATATACAACAGAAGTTTAGTTCTGCTGGGCATATCAGATTCATAGGAGGAAATGCAACCTTTTGCATATTCAAAAGGGGCCAAACTTCTTGCAAGGAATAGTGATTTGCCCTCAGAGGCCTTGCTACAAGGGCCTCACAGAGGGGAGGACCATGGCTGAGTGCACTGGCAATGCCCAGAGCTCACCTGTGACAGAAAACATGACTGCCCATAGCTTGGGCAGAACAGACCCCCCACCAGCTACTGACACTAGTGACATCCAGGCTCCGTGACCATCCTCATGAACCATCACCACTTGTATGGTAACTGATCACAGCTGTGAGCCAGATGTCCCAAACATGCGTGATTATCCTTGAGCAAGCCCCGTTTCTGTGCCCTGTCCAAGAGCAGGAGCAACTGACTGAAGATGTATGATCAGTTATCCATCTTGATTCCCACTAATTAGATTCCCACTAATTCTTCCTCCTGAAGGATCCAGGTATGTAGAAAGGAACAGAGTGCACTAAGGAACTCAGAGACCACAGAGCAGAGGAAGCCGAAGTGTACATCTTTGAGTCAAGCCCAAGAAAGAAATATTACTTGTGTGAAGTCTTTTTTGGAAGGAGAGAACTTTTACAAACAGCTGCCAATATCTCAGTATCTCCTCCACTGCCACCATCTGAGTCCTTCCAGAAGAATGACAGGTGAAGTCACCTCTAATGGACAATCCCTGGAGAAGACAGAGAAGCATACTGCTCCCAACTACCCAGGAGGGGCAGGAAGGAAGCAAAGACTGTTCATGGAGCATCTATGCTCTCTGCTCCCTCCATGGGTTTTGTCCCCCTCTCAGAGCTCACTGGAGCTAACCCCATTTGGTGACCCCCCTCTGCCTCTCCAACAAATCCTGCTCTTCTTTGAAAAAGGTGACATTAAAAAACAGTACTGAAATGGGTAAGTTACCACAGCTCTGTGCTGGGACAAAAGGGCTTGAAGCATCACGGTCCTCATACCAGGCTTGGCTCATAGCATGGTATTACAGATTTCCCATCATTTTTTTTTCTAGAGATCAAAAGAGCTGAGCTGAGAAGACCAAGGAATTGTTTCTTGCTGGGCAACTCTTTCCAGAGCATAACGAATAGAAAGCTGTATTTATAGCTTGTGGGACACAGCTTCAAGGTCAGCTGGGGTCTGGCTTATACTCAGCCTGCTCACAGCTGAATTCCCTGGTCAAAAAGCCCTGAAAAGCCCAGGGAATCCACCCAGGGCTGTGCTGCAGAAGTACAACCCAGGCACTGGAAACCTGCACAGATGGTGTCTTTGGAGAGCAGGCTGTGTGTGAATGCAAGCAGAGCAACTAAAGGAAATGTCCCTGCATGGGGTCCAGTGCACTCATTGTACTGCCAGTCACTAGTCTCTCTGACTTTGCTTCTGCTCCCAGGTTGATATATCTAATATTAATGAGGCATTTATACTCCATCATGGAGCCCTCTAAGAACATAAATTTACTCCTAATGGAGTGTGCTGTTAATTAATATAATTTTAATTACTGTTTTGTTGTTGTTCTTTTGGGGAGGATAAGGTCTAGCAGGACTTTTTTCTCCCCTCTAAAACAATACAACAAACAGCTGCAGGCTGGATAGTTTGTGCTGCCCATGGTCTGGCTAATCAGCACGGCTGGCTATAAGTAAGCAAGAGTATGTACCTGCACAATATCATGTGTTTCTCATAACACTCTGGGAATATCAGTGACACGGGAAGTGACAAGAGTATCAATGACATAGAGACAAAGAGAAATTAACTACGAGCTGGTGAAAACCACAAAAATAAATAAATTTTGCATCCTAATGATCCTTCCTGAGTCAAATGTCCGAACCACAGAGTTTGCTGACCTCCATCATCTGTTTTCACAGATGCTAAAATACAACTATAACAATACAGCCAAATGCATCATGTCTTGCCTGTGTTGTGGCTGCCATTTGAGCACTGTGGGGGCAGACCTTGTCCCCCTACATGGAGACAAAGTACCATTACATCAATTTAACCCATGTAACAGAGCAAGTATTCCTTACTGCTCTAAATACTAAAGGAGTGTGAGTCTTAGGAAGAAATAACAGGAGTAAAGACTCCTCTAGGAAGAACTGAGCTGAAAAGGAAGCTCAGGCTCATGAGTGTTTATTTCATATAAGCAAAGAATAAATAAAAATCCCAATTTGCGTGCATGCACTATAGTAGAAGCAGGAAACAGTACAGACCTAGAGGCATATCTGGCCACATCTATGCAGAGATTTTAAAACACACAGACACACGGGCTCATGTGTTCACGGACTCCAGCTGGAGATCTTCCTGGCAGAAGAGACTGTCAGGGATGTGCAGAATTATTTCCTTATAGTTTTGCATTACAACCTTGCAGATCTTTAATGCTGGGATTTCGCTAATGTTATCTAGTGAGGAAAAGAAAGTGCAAAGTTCAAACAGGCTCAAATACCCCAGATGATTTATGCTCTGCTTGCCAACACTCTCTCTCTTGCAGCATGCTCCTCCAGAAGGCAGCAGCAACCCGTTTTGCGCATCTAATTTGGAAAGGTTTGGAGGTGGGGACAAAGGATCATCTGTGCATCTTTGCACTATGAAGCCTGCTATTACCTGCCTGCTCAGGATGTTATCATTGCTCTCTTAGGAAACATGCTTGGACTGCACAGGAGGCATGAACTGCATTAATTCTGCCCAGCAGCTGGTTATTCAATACTCCTTAGTGCTAATATTTACTATGCATAATTGAATCACAGCAGTGGACACTGGACACGTCAGCAGCTGTGCAGGGAATATTTGGAGATTCAGCTCTTAAGGGCAGGGAGGAGTTCTGAGACTGAAGGACATACATTTTAGAATGGATGGGTCAGTACACAAATCATTTCACCATAAACTGTCATTAGATTTAAGAGATAGAGGCGAGTTCATTCACCTCTAGCAGGTTTTAAACGCTCTCTAGAGATTTATTTGTTGTTGAAATGGTGTTAAATATTTCTTTGTAGCCCTCATGACTTCTTCTTTTGCCCCACTGGTATTTGGGGTTTTTTTGTGGGTTTTGTTTTGTTTGTTTGTTTGTTTTTAAAGAAGGGCACGTTTTGAACCATGAATCATTGCAAGAGGCAGAGCTTGTGGCAAGTCTGTAGTTGAGGAGTGACAGAAACCAGTATCAGCCCTTCTGGGGAACGCACGTGGTCTCAACATGGAGAGCAAACCACATGAGACAATGCCATTATTCTCTCCTGTCTCCATCAACTCAGGCTGTGGGGTCTGCTCCTCCCACCGAGGACTTTGGCTGAAATCCCAGACATGGATAGTTTCTGTGGGGGGTCTGTCCCAGCACATTCTCACGCTGCTTTTGCCAGGACCCACCTGAGTTCTTCTCAGGGCTGCCTACGCTGTGCCGCAAACCCCTCAGATGGATGACTGGCACAACTTTTTCCTCCCGTGAATTCCAAATAAATGCTCTGTCTGCAGCCTTGCATAGCACACCTTCAACTCTCTCCAGCAGACCTAAATAGGAGGATGTCTGGCCCAGTACAGAGCAAGGTCTTAGGTGCTGGTGGACTCAAGAGCATTGCCAAACTGCAGTGCCAGCCTCCTTGCAGCGCCCTGCCTGTCCCCAGTGCCTGCTTCATCCTGCCCACCTTCCCAGTGCCAGCTGGCCCCTTCACAGGCAGGTGCCCGACACGATGCTCAGCTGCAAACTATGCACTAAGTCTTTTTTCTCTCACTGTAGGTAGCATAATTTAATAAGCAAACTGATGTTTTGAAGGCTACAAAGTCATCAGAGGAAAAGCAGTAGCAAAGAGCAGAAAGTGTCATGCCAGTGAGCAGCTTTCACTGCATGATGTGAGGCAGGGAAAGCTTCCAGAGGAAAAATGCCACTCCCAGCTAAAAATAAAATCAGCCCAGGAAGCCTAAATCCAACAGCTTGTCTGCTGCTAGCTGAAGCAGCACTTGCTGAGAGAGAAGATATTGATCAGCTTCTGAAAGGAGGCTACGAATGCCTTCTGCATTTGAATACATTTCATATTTACTAGTGTGGAGTACAAATTGTGAGGGCTTGGCTGTTTTGACAGCAGGATGAGATCTTTTCATGCCAACAGGAGAGATGAAATCTCAAGATGACACCTACCTAAAGAGAAGGATTTCCTACCCGAGTGATGGAGGCTTTCAGTTCGGAAACCCGAGTTCTTCTCCACAGGCACCTACAAGGGCTGGGTGCTGGTGCTTGAATCTCTCACTGTATTTGGTGGAGGGTTTCCCCCTCTCTCTCTGCCTCAGTTGCAAACAAAAAAAAGAATTGCCTACCTGGGTGTCTTGGAGGCTACAGGGTGTCCTGCTTACAAAAAGAACTTTGCTCTGAAGGCATTAAAACCTGCTTTCAGTGCACAGCCATTATTCAAGTAGTGACAGCAACACTCTCTGTCAGACTTCTCACGGATAGTGACAATCTCACTTTTCATAAAAGCCACTCAAGGGACAAAAACCTCTGAGAGAGGTCTATTATGCAAACAAGGAAAAAATAGCTAGTTACACATTGCATTGGAATGAATACATGACCAAAACCACTCTGAGGACCTGCCTGTCACTTAACAGCCACTCAAAGCTATGTCCTCAAAGCTTATGGAGCCATTATCAGTTCCCACATGCATTCTGGCTCTCCACTCATTGGGAGCCTTACAAAATACGTGCAATGCAACATGCTGTGTACACCTGTAGCCTTCATGGACTGCCTGTAATGACACTCATAACAGTGAGAGGCCATTAGACTTCCACATACGGAGGATGAAGTGATAAAAAGGAGCTAGGAGACCACATCATATCTGCAGAAAGGACAGACCTTTCATTTATACTTAACAGCTTATGTGCTATATTCTCATCTCATTTTATCCCAGCATGGCCCTTAAAGAAAATCACTGTTGTGGTGGAAATTAGCACCATAAAATTCACCAGACACGATGCATCTGTTTCAGTGCGCTCCCTTTGACAGCACAGAGTGCTGCTAACAGGGGAGGCTCCTTTAAGAGAATGATTTGCAGCAAGATTACTGCTAAGCCATTTTCAGAAATACAGACGTTTCCTAGGGCAAAAGAGGTTCCTGGTACAAAAGGTGGAGGGAACCTTTTGTCATAATAATCTCAGTCATTTTCACAACACCCCAGATTCCCTGGCAGCATGGCGAGTACAAGCGCATGAGACTTGACGCCTGCTGGAGTTGTAGCAATGGGGAGAGAAAAGCTTAACACTCATGGCACTGTTCCCCACATTCAAAGGCTCTCAGAGGAAACTGCCAGGAAAGCAAATATGGTTTTAAGCGGGGATGTCTCCAGAGACACAGGAATCTTTCTAGTGGATGTTCTGAATACAGTTGTGAGTCTCAGAAATTCTGATAAGAAAGTTCCTGCTGAGATGTTCTGTTGAAGTTAAAATGTCTGTACGGAGCCACGGGAAATCAGCAAATAAAATGTGCATTAGAGACTCGCCATGCACATTTTCAAGTCTTTGGAGAATTATATTACATGCAGAAGAGGCAGAAGAATTTATGGAGATTTACAGAACTGGTAAACATATTTATTTTGATTATTAATATCATAACCATGTGTGTTGTACATGAGTACTAATCCATGCACTAAGCTCTGAGGATTTTGCTGTGTTTTTCCTGGCTGTGTATAAAATGTAAGACACTTGCTGCATTGATTTGTGACCCCATCCCCTTCACCAACTGTGACATTTGCTCCTGCATTCAGCTGTGACTCAGATATTTCCAAAGCATGAGAACTTTCAGTTCCCAGGACATACCTTTAATCCACGTCTAATTTTAATGAACCAGAAATGCAACAGGGAACAGAAAAAGGAGGTGACTGAAAACCAGGGCAGCTTCTCTAGAGGTTCACTGGTGGCTGGGGACTAGGAAACCCAGCTAGAGAAAAGAAATATGCTGCTGCCACGGTTCCTGCAATTCATTTTATCACAGAAGCATCTCGTGTTTCAAATGCCCACTTTGGATATGCTTTTAGCATACAAGGCAGACAGTGAAACTCTCAAAGCTCTTCCATGTAATAATAATAATAATAATAATAATAATAATAATAATATGGCCAATCTTCGCGAACGAAGATTTGGGAAGTGCTCACCCCACGTGGGTGTGCCCTTCCAGCCTGCGCAGTGGATTTTTTAGGTGAGGCTCAGCGTGCGCAGAACTGGCCCCCCTGTTTAAGTCCTAAGGTTCATTTTGCCACAGCTGAGCAAGCTTGGACAGTGACAGTGAAGTCCTTAGGACTATCTACAGCACCCGGTAGTAACCGGGGCTGACCCTGCTTGGCATCTGAGATCTGACGGGATCGGATGGCAGGGGGGCATTTAACTGCCTGGGACAGTCCCACTGAGACTTGAACTCGCGGCCTTGGGAGTCGGAGACTGAAGTGCTCTCCACTACGCCACAGGAACCGCCCTGCTCTTCCATGTATGCTGGTCTTATCTACTGTCATCAAAAACTTAAAGGAAAGGAAAGAGGAAAGAGGAAAGGGGAAAGGGAAAGGGAAAGGGAAAGGGAAAGGGAAAGGGAAGGAGAGATTTTAGTTTTTAAGGATGCTTAAAAACAGATTTATGCTCTGTTCATACAGGGAGAAACTGACACACCTCCCAGGGCTGTGGGCTGGCTAGACAAAACCCAATGGATAGAACTATAGAGTCATAAGGATTGGAGAAGACCTCCAAGAACATCAAGTCCAACTTCACCCCAGAGGGTAAGCCGGGGAGAAGCCCCAAACCCCACATCACAGCCCTCAGGCTTCTGCCAGCAGTGTCAAGGGAGGGAAGAGAGGCAGAAAGGAGACATTCACACCATGTAGCCCCATGGCGGTGGCAGCGTGGGGCTGCTTGCACCAGCTGCCTTCCCTTCTTTCCTCCTCCACCCTGTCCTGATGCCACCCTGGGCAAACTACTCCCCATGCAGCTGGGGCAGCTTCATTCTGGTACATGAACCTCTTCACAGGGTAACTGGGAAGTGGGCAAAGGAAGAGAAACCTGGTACCAGATCAAGGTCTAACAAGTGCATGGCAGCAGAAATCACTGGAAGATATTTGTCTGAGAGATATTTGCAAAACACCAATGCAACTATGGGCTGCAAAACGTATGGGGTCAAAACCAGACCTTGCTTCTTCAAGGCTTTTGAAGGAGAAAGTGGACATTTGAGGGGAAAGGGATGCAAATGATGAAATGAATGCGAAATAGGAGAAAAATATCATGTATTTATATACACTATTTTGTAGAGATGGGACAACAGAGGATTTTGTTGCAGTCCCTGAGGAGGCTGGCTATCCCTCTGAGGCACAGGGAATTCATGTAAACAGGAAACAGTGAGCAGCTCGGTGTTCACAAAGGTATAAAAAACCCCTTTGGCCTGACCCTGATCTATATAATGACACATTTATATGGTCTAGATAAGACAGTCCAGAGGCAGTGAGTTTGCTCTAATCTAACCACCTGATTAATACATCTGCAGGACACAGGAAGCAAGGGCATATCGACATGTTTGTTCAGGTGTTAGCATGACAAACATTTTACACCTGCAGTCTTCTTTGCTTTTAATAAATTCCCCTCCCATTCACAGAAGGTTCATGTCTCTGCTGCTGCCTCTTTAGACAAGTAAATAAATGGCTTTTCTAGTATCAGGGCTTGGCAAAACAACTGGAGAGGCTCATTTGTGTGCCCCATGGGCACTCCATCAGCAGGGAGGCAGGCAGCCTGAGAGACATCCCACTGGGGCAGAACTAATCAAGAAATGGGAATTCTGGGGTAAACTCTGCCTCATTTTATGAGTCAGGCTATAGTCCCATCCACACCAGTAAAACTCCTCAGCACTGTAGAGCTGACATCTGGGAGATGCTGAGCTGCCTCCAGTCTCAGTGACTGATGGGAGCCCTGGGCAATAAGAACCCCTGAAAATTAGACTAGTGGCTTTTACGCTTTATTACATTTTGTTTTCAGGGGATTTCCTGAAATGGAAACATTATCTTATTAATTCTTCAGCCATAACAATCTTGGAGAAGATTTTTGGCTTATTAAAAATAATGCTGTATGTCAGGCAGTGCCTAGCAAACAGAAAACTAACTGTGTCTTAAAAAACTAACTTGCTAAAAAGGAAAATCTGATTTTCTAGATTCTTTATGTACTTTAGAGTCACTTAGCATAATGACAATGGTATCATAAGTTGTGTAAACTTCTGACTTGCTGGGGCGTTTTTGTTTTGTTTGGTTTTTTCCTTTTGTATCAATGCAAAAGACTGCACTTGGCAAGAAAAGAAGATTGGACCACAATGAATATCCTCTATCTCTCTGAGACCCAGCCCTGCTGTGGAACTCCTCTTTTTCCCAAAGCCCACCTGAAACTTTTTAAGACTTCAAAGTGAACCCCACTTGCTTCTCCATTCTGAGCAGAAGAAAGAAGCAGGGAGAGGAGATGTTTAACCCTGGTTCACAGAGGCTTCAAGAGATCCCAAAGACATAACGTACCTCTGCCAGCAAGTTGGGTTTACTTTGGATAGCCTGTAGGAAAGGATCATGGATGACTTATTTATCAGGCTGCTCCCTATCACCATTCCTTTCTCCCCGATAGAGAAAATGTGTGAGGCCTGGCAAATGTATGGGACAGACTGACAGACAGAAGCAGCTTAATGGCAGAGGGAAACTAATACTCCATAGAAAGTCTTTAGAAAGGATTATAGAAAGACTAAATTTGCAATATCACAATGCAAGAAGGCTTAGGTTCACATTATTCCCCTTGTCACCACCATCTTTGTCTTTTTGAGTAAGTTCAGTGAAATCCTACCCTTGGTTCTGACAGGAAGATTTTCCCTGATTTTGGTGGGGATCTACAGTGTCTTCCTCTGCATACTCAGACTTTGCATCTGCTGCACTTGGGCCAGAAAATCAGAGGGCAATGTGGTGTGACATCCATACTCAGCTGAGGATCTGGCTTTGCCTTTCTTAATTGCCTTTTGTGGCTTCACAAAAATTCTGGCAAAACTAACCACAAAAATGAAAGGGTGTGAAGAAGCAATTTTAACTCCAACATCTGCTGCAGCTTTCAGCAAGATGCTAGAAAAAAAATCATGGCAGCATCTGATCTCTGCTTCCCCTCTCCTTCCACCCAAGAGGCTGCCTTTGCTCTGCATCCCACACAGAACAGTGACCAGGACAATTTATCCTGCTCTCTGCAGCAGTGGCCCCATAGGAGCAGTGGTCCTTGTGAGCACTGGGTACATGCCTGCACACCTCTGTGTTGATGTTGTGGATGTGAACACTTCACCTTACTTAGAATTACCTTCCATCCATCCCAATTTGCTGTTAGTGTGAATTCAGAAAAGAGGGATGCGACCAGGAGATGACACAGGGGTGGTTTACTGAGGTGGGAATGAAAGCAGTGAAAGAAAAAGGAGGGGAAAAGAGAGTTTCTTCCATGAAAGTGAGATCTTCACAACAAATCAAGGGACATCTGGCCAAGACGTTGTTTCAGCAGCAGCACAGCATAGGCTTCCCACCAGCTGGAAAACGCTGTGTGTATCCCTGATCCTGGGTGTTCCTCCGACAGCTCACTCTGCAGCCCCATGGCTACATCTGCCCTCATACTGTTTTTCGTGCTCAGGAGATGAACCTCACAGAGATATGCCTGTCTGCATGTCACTCACAGTGCAGTCATGCCCATGGATCCATTCAATGTTTGGCCTTTCATATTGGCTCTCATTCAGTTGTATAATTTCTTCTGAACAAAGCCACCCATGCTGCTGAGGGAAGGAACAGCAAAATGAGCTTTTGCTCTGGAGATAGATAGAAAAGAGAATGGATTCCCCACTGAGTTGCAGAAATGCCCAGAGGCTCTGACCAGAAGAGATCAGAGCTGTGATATGTCTGCACAGTGCCTGGTCCATGGTGTAAGGCAGTTGGTGCCCCAGAGATTGCCCCTAGTGCCAACTGCTATCCCAGCCTGGATAAGGCAGTGTCTACCAGGCATACTGTATGGGCTGCAGCTTCCATGATTGCTGGGAGTGGGGTCTGCACTTTGGTAAGGTACAGTTCAAACTCCAGGAACACTTCAAGGCTGGAAAATAAAACAGTGTGACTGGAAAATAAAACAGTTTACCTGGAAAATGAATCAGTGTACCTTTTACAGGGCATGCTGTGTTTTTCCCTAGTGTCTTACCAGCCTGCAAACAAGAGATCACCTCTGTTCTTCCCAAACCTCCTGGAAAAATGACCACCTGGTTTCACCAGTCTCTTTCTTGGACATTGAGATGAGAGTGGAAGAGTTTCGGCATGTCAAATATTGATCTTTTCCCAGTGGGTTGTCATATTATGCTCTGCAGTTCTGACCCCTTTTTGTCTAGCTTTGCAAGTGCACGTGTGTCTGAGAGAGGGCTGTGTTTGCATATGTTCAGCAAAGAGATACCTTTAATTCACCTATTTCCATATTGATCATGGCGCAGGCTGCACTTGCCAGGCACACCCGACAGCTACAGTGGATGTCAATGGCTCTCAGCAATGCATCCGGCAGGAGCCAGCTGAATGTTGCTAAGCTGGATGCTGCCTCAGTGGCAGTGCAGCCCTTGGGTCTTCTCTGGGTGTCCCTGCAAAGGAAAGCAATGACTGCATATTATCCAGAGGGCAAAGATGGAGTAGAAGGTGATGAGCACCTTCATGGGCGATGTGGTTCTGCTTTGGGTTACTGGGGTGGGCAGTGGAGTGATACCCCCCACCTTCTGGCTGTGCTGCAGCTCTCAGCATCTTCTCAGGGTCAAGCCCTTTGATACCAGCTCAGGGTGACTGAGATTATGCAAAGCCTGTTTTCATGCAAAAGTAGAAATATGTGAATCAGCATTCACCATCTCAAAGCAAGCTTCACAGAGTGATTCCAACAGAGCTCAGCATCCCAGCAGAAGATGTGACATGCTTGCTTTACAGTTACTCACCTTCGCAGCACTTCTCCACTGAAGTGAGGGTGAGGATCGGATCTCCGTAATTGTGTTTTCATACAGTAAGAGGATATTCTTCAAGTGGTGCAATCAGAGTCCAGCTCAAAAGAATACGTACAAAGGAAATAAGTAATCTTCCCAGTGTTTACATTCATTACACTGAGTAACTCTGTGCTGGGCACTTCTCAGACCTAAGTTTTGAAGGGCAAACACAGTTTGACAGGGTTTGTTCAAGTGGAAGAAAGAAAAAACAGTTTGGACAAATTAAAACAAACCTTAAGCCTCAGCTGAGGTCTAAAATTAGGTTTCAAAGTGGAAAAAGAATGTAAAGATCCAAGCAATTATTTTGTCTCCATTTATTGTTGATTGCCTCTGTCTTTCCAAATCTCAGGCTCTTCTGGAAGCAGAAACATTAGGAAACATATCTTTAAAAACTTTATCAAGTTTATGAAGAAGATTCAGTTCAACTGCAAATTGCAAGTCCCTGGTATAAAAATCAGTGAAATCAGAATAAAAGTTGACTCAATCTTTTCTTAAAACAGAAGATGGGCCAACTCTACTGTTAAATTCAGATCTAGGGACATATTTCAACACTGTGAATGTGTTGGCTTTGCAATCAAAGTGCACCGTAGCTTATTACTGAACCGGAACGGTCATGAAGTTTTGACCTGGATCGGCAGGTTAAATTCCTTTTCAAGGGCTACAAAGTCCTCGAGGGATCTTGGCAGCCTGGGATACCAGGTGTCTGCATCTCCTTCTTCTGATTCTCTGCTAGTTTTGTCAAAAGCCATTTCCTCTTCAGCTTCTGCATTGGGCAGCTACATAGCCCATGCAGTTACTGGTAGCAAGAGCAGACCTGACTCTGATAGATTCTCTCTAGGTGAGATGAAAGTAAGGGAATACTCACCAGGTGATTCTATCATTATCAGTCAGCTACTAGGATCGTCTGGGCCCATTGCACTGGACTTTCAATTCCCAACAGGGAGCACCAGTAGTTTTTCCCATGTGTAATCTGTGACTCATATGCCATGATTCACTCCTAACAAATAAAGTTCTTCAATGGCAGCAACACCACCCCATTAGTCCCCTGAGCATAACAGCAAGATAGTGAAGCCAGTCTAATTACCTCTTCCCCAACCAATGATCATTCATTGGATTTGAAATGACTCACAGCTAGCCTTTGATCCTCAGCAGTCCTGCACACATCGCCTTCCTGAGAGCTGCCACGGCTGTGCAAAGGACTTGTCTGGCTTGCAAGACTCATACCCTGGCAGCTGCAGAGGGGTTTGCAGGGAGGGACAGGTGGTAGGGGACATGGGCTGTCCCTTCCTGCGGCAAGGGGATGATGTGCATGTCTGAATGTGGTGGGGATGTGTTGATGTAAACTAAACGCATCTCCGCACTGTTAGACCTCAGCACGGACAGGCAGAGCGTGGGGTGCAGCCGCAGGAGGCAGGAGGAAGAAACAGGGCTGCTTCCAGTCCCTTGTGGTGAGAATTCACCACTTCACCTTTGCAAGTGCAAAGACTGTGGACACAAGGACCAATACACTGAAAACAAAACGGGTTCAAGGTCCAACATCAAAGGGGAGCAGTTTCTACCCATGCTGCTCTCAGAAGGCGAGGCTCCACAGCAAATTTGTGGTTAGCCTGCTGAAAGCCCCCAGGCATTGCTCATCCGGCCTGATTTACTCAATAAGGAAATTCCTGATCAGGAAGTTGGGGATTTTTTGTTTTTACTGCTCTGTCTAATCTCAGGGAGGGTTTGAGGCAAACAAAGCAAAGCCCAGGTTTTCCTGGGCTTTCTCCTCCCTTAGACCAACATACCCTGCCCAAAAAGCAGCAGTGGAGCCTAAGCTCACTGTTGCTGGGACACGGGTAGCACAACCAGCATCAAAGGCCCCCTTCCTTTGTAATCGTTAATAACTCCGCGTGCCTGGGGTCTTTGTTTTTTCGAGTTATTCATCATCTGGTTATGTGTGAAGAAGGTAAATAAAGGCACTATTGACCTCCACTTGCACCAATCCCCAACATCTGTATCCCAAGCAAACTTCACAAAGGTCAATGAGGAGAAACAGGCCTGAACATGAGGGAAAACTAGACAAATAGGGAGGGAGGAAACCCTCATTTGCTACAGGATAAGTGCTTGCCTACAGCAGTGTCCCCCTGTGATTTAATGAAGGATACTGATTCTCAACATGTTATGAAGCTGGCTTTTCACTAGCCCGGAGCCAGGCAGCACTGGAGGAGGTCCTTACAGAAATGTTCCCATGTGGAAGTTCAGGGCTGCATCCTGCTGTACCTTCAGTGCCAAGAGGAGCACAGCTCAAGGTTACCCTGCAGCCTTGCTGCAGTGGGGAATCTGGGACATGACTCAGGGATTCTGCATCAGCCAGTCCTCTCCCCTGCTCTGCCCAAAGCAGCATCTTCAGTTTCCAGAGCCTCTGAGTGGGTGCCCAGCGAATCCAGGATTGAAATAGTGCAACAAAGAAGACCTGAAAGACAGCAGGGAAGAGAAACACGTGCTGTAGTTCACCTATACAGCCCCCTGGGCTCCCTGTAGCACAGGACCCTTACACACAAAACAGGCTAGGAGAAGAGTAGATCTCATTGTGATCAGGAAACATGGAGATGAAAGAAAACTGATAATGTCTGTAGCTCTGTGCCATGTTTTCAGACAGAACATTATTGTATTTTGTATTCTGACTTTGAGACTCTCCCCTACTTTTTCCAAACAGCAGCATCACCATTAATTACAAAGCACTGTGTGGGAGTACCAATTAGCAGCTTTCCCTGAATGGTGCAAGGATATATTTAAAACCCTTTATGGGGTTATGCATATTTTTAACTCTTGGAAGAAACTTTGTTTCCAGGGAAGTACATTGCTGACAAGACCAGCTTTGTAAGGAACAGCAAAACCAGATTTTTCAAGGTGGGAATAATTTGATGCTCAGAGTGAGCAGGAAGCATGTAGCTTCACAGCATATTTGCATTAGTGCCACCACCCCAGTAGCATAGGATGCAGTGTAATAGGGCAATATTTACTCTCTGAAAGTAGAAATATGTTTATAGGCTAAGGCACAGCCATGACTTTTAAGGAGTCACTCAACTGATGTTGAATCCAGCTTCTATGGCAAGACACTTCATTAAGTAGCTTGGATGCTTAAGTTTTACACTTTCTAGCTGAAAGAAATACTATTTCTTTTTAAAAATTGAACTAACACTTACCTGTCTCCCTAAGTTTGGAAGAGGCTGCTGAGAAAGTCACGTGACAAATGTTTCAAGGAGCCAGAAGGTACACTGCAAGTATGACAATACTGTGTTCCTCTCAAAGTCCTGGCTCCACGCATCTTTACAGAACAAACTCAGCTGTCTGTGAAGAAAATGATACTTCTTCTTAGTTTCAGAGAAAGCTTTAAAAGTGCTTGAACAAAAAGCTCAAGAATTAGAAAACAAATGGAAACATGATTAATCACATTGTTTTTGAAAGCATATAGTAGGTGTTAATCTTTGAAGCTCAATTTGACCCTATGGCTTTCAACAGTCTTATGTATGGCAGTGCTCATTACTTCAGCAGAACTGGACTCCTGATGCTGCCCAGCCTGAAGCTGCCTCCTCATCCCTGCAGTGAGAAGAGCCTGGATGCTGGGTCCTTCTGCCTCTCTGCAGCAGCTTTGCCAGAGCACTTCAGCAGGGGCTGCAGAGTTAAAAAAAAAATAGAGCATAAAGTGCAGGGAAACAGAATGAGCAGACTGAGACAGGGATGAGACAGAGGACAAAGCCACATTCTATATTATTAATATATCTAGTTAATTCAGTGGATGTGTTGGTTTTGCGGTTTTTTTCCCTAATGAGAAATCAGCTGCCACCAGATTTTTAATTTTGTGCATCAGAGTCCTCATTGCCATCCAGGAGAGGGGACCTTGATAACAGGGTCTTGCTACACATCCAAAGCAACAATTCACAGGGGCTAGTGTGAGCGACATTTCTTCTGGGGACCATACAAGGCATCCTGATGAGATAAGGGTGACAGAGGCTTCACACCTTTCACTGGAGAGCTGTTACCACTGCTGTGCTACTGCTCTGCCTTGTGGGTGTGTTACCCTTCCTTGCCCTAGACTCAGCATTGCTGCCTGATTTCAGCAGAGTGGGGTAATGGAAAGTAATAACCAAAGACTCAGTAAATAGGGAGGGGACCGGCAGGTAAATCTATCACGTGTCTCCATATCAATCTAGAGGTGCAGCCTGGTAATCTTTTGAGCAGGATGCTGAGAGCATCAGTGCTCTGGTAGGCTGCAATCACCTTAACCTGTCTGTCAAGGTGTTAACTCACATCGCTAACAGGTTGCAGCCCTTTTTGAGCTCTGATTTACTGTGACTGCATTGCCAGTGGTGGCACCTGAGCAATGATAAACCTAAACTGGACATAGTCTCCTGGATCTAGTCATGCTTTGGGATAGTGGTGGTCTCCTGCCTGCAGAGTGAACTGAGGGAAAAAAAACCCCCACAGCCTCAGAGAAGGGCATGAACACCTCTTGGAGGCTTAGAAAAACAATATTTGCACTGGATGAACTACAAAGACATATAGGCATCATGAAAAGTTGGGATGGATGAAAGTTCAAAGCAGTAGTGGAAGGAGTAGATTGGAAAGAGGGCAAATAGAAAATAGGAAGTGGGCAGGAAAAAAAAAAGGGAGGGAGATGGTGAGAGAAGATCATGCCACCAACAGGAAAATGGAACTGGATCTGGAAACCATCATCAGTGTACAACCACAGCCTCAATCATTCCCATTTATTTTAACATTTTGTTTATAGCTCCATCACAGTTGCTGTCCTGTTTCATCACAGTTTCTGTCCTGTTCCAAAATTTAGCAGTTCCTGTAAAAAACATGTTCAGGCAGACTGCCAGGGTTTGGTGTTTTGTTTTGTTTTTTTTTTAACTAGAAAACTTGAATTTGGGTTGAGACTGCCTGGAGACAAGCATTTCAGAAAGCACTCCTTTTTCCTCCCTCATTCTTCCCTAACCCCTACTCTGCCCACTTGATAGGCTCTGCATCATGGCACCTGCCAGAAACATGATAATACAGATTGGGTGTGATCTTTTACATTTCTGCTCAATCAATCCTTTTGTTCTGTGAGAGAAACAAAAATAAAGACAAAAATGAACATGAAGATCCCTGCAAGCTGAAGTATTATCTCAGGAGTCACAGAGAGATCAACACTGACTTTCTCTGACTGTTGCCCCCAGCCTAGGCTGTACTTGTCCAAGCCCAGAGTCCGAGCATACAGCAGCACTACATCACACTTAACTCTCCAGCAGCCACACAGGCTCTTCTGTGCTCTCTCTTCCCCCAAACTCTCCTTTCCTAAGAAACTGATATAATAAATTTATGCTCTGTCTGAGCAAAGCTCAACCTCAGGTTTCACACCATTAAATGATAAAGTCTAAGAAATTAAACTTTGTTCCCTGGCAGCTTGTTCTGCCCTGTGTCTCTGGTGTTCCCAAAAGGACAAGTTCAAAAAAGCAGAAAAAACAGCACAGTAAGCTCAGCTGCATTTCTCTGGCCTAGATGCTGTCCCAAAGCACCCAGGCAGACCTGACTTCCCAGGTCAGTCTGCCTGACCCAGAACATCCAGAGCACTCCCATCTCAATGATGCTCCAGTCACTCCAGTGGGGGAACTGCTGGAGGAGGACCAGGAAAATTGGTGTCACAGACCAGGCTCCCTCTTCCACTGTTTCAGTGCAGTCCTCAGAAGGGGCTTTTCCTTCCTCCAGCTCAAGTTGTCTTTGCGGGTCACATTAAGACATTCATGCAGGGAGCAGAGAAGGGATGCTCTTGCTCTCTCAGGGGGTCTCTGGGTGTGCAGCAAGCTGAGATTAACCCACATGACCCTGTGTTCCCAGGAGATGTGAGTCAGAGTGAGTCAGCTCCCATGAGACCGCCCTTTCCTCTCTCAGCTGCACAAGAAACACTGTATTATTGATGGCAAGCTTAATGAGAAGGTGGGAACAGCAATGAAGAACAATCATACTCCACAGGGGTGTGCACACAGGCTTCAGAACTCAGATATACTCCATGTCACCTTGCTCTCTGCCCCCAAACACGTTGTGTGTTCCAAGGAGATTTCTGACCAGGGTTGGTTCTCCTGAAAGGTGCCCCTCCAAGAAGAGATGTTTATTCCCTGTACAGAATGACCAGCTTTCCAGTTTCCCACCAGAAAGCAAACCAAGGCCCTCCAGGACAGGATCTGCCACCTATGGAGACACCTCATCATCCCTATGGGGGATGACCCATCCCCATGGCTTCCTCCCAGACATGGAGGGAAAAAATCACCTAGGTCAGGCTCCAAAGAAACAAACCATCAGGTATTGACTTTGCTGCAGTTCACGGGAAGTGATGAACCCACAGGAATGGATTAGACTGCTAAGGAGCACAGCAGGCTTGACTTCAGATCCACACACGCCACAGAGGGGGATGGGGGGGG
>VWZD01004039.1:550400-641937 GCA_013396695.1 Sakesphorus luctuosus
GGGGGGGGCAATTCTGGTGTGTGTTTTTAAAGGCTATATTTCTGCCCAGTTTAGCACATATTAATCTATTTGTGTTGATGGCAATCAAGCTGCCCAGGTTTAGCCTTGAAAAAAAAGGCAGCTAGTTCAGTGTCTGTGAGACTGTGGAGTAAATTTGAGTGAAAAGATGGAGAAACTGCTTTAAACTACCCTGCTTGGGTTTTCCATCCAGGCCAGCAGATTTTCCTTGTGGTGACTGCCCTTGTGTACTGCAGAGCCTTTTCCTTTGGAAAGGTGGTAGTTTAAATTGGAATTAGATGTACGATACCTGCCAAGTTCAACATGCCTTCAAGACAAACACAGCTCTGTCCGTGAAAGGCCCCCGACTGCACAGGCCAGCTCGACTACAGAAAACATCAGGGAGAGGACTTGGCTGCCTCAAAATGCAGCTAATTCTTATAATGTAGACATAAACTTTTCAAGCAAGGGTTGCTGGAAGGGCAGAGAGAAATGTGAAATACAGGCCTTTCTATTTTTTTCTTATTATTTATTATTGTTATTGTTTTTGCAAGAGTTCATTCACAGTTCTCCTAAGCTGCACATAGTCACTGCTCTGTCCACTGGCTGTCCCTGTGCCAGGACTGCTCAGGCCCAGGTCCTGCAGGTTCAGCCCTTTCCAGCAGTCACAAGACATGTCCTAGACTTGGACTCCCTCTCACTACGTCCCTGTCCCCACCATGCTGCATCCCCAGCAAGAAGCAATGGAGAACAACTGGCACCCATACACTCTTGAGGATCTCTGAACTGCCTCTTCTGGGTGCCACTGGAGAAAAATCAAATCATCCTGGGCAACTGCCTGGTACAGGAGTTTGGGATTGCACCTTCAGTGTTTGGTTTGAGCAGGGCCAATTCCTCCCTTCATGTTTCAGAGAAAAAGGAAAAGCACCCCAACCTCCCCCACCAAGGACAGGCATTCTGTCTGAGAAAATCAGTGAATACAGCACCTGCAGGCAGTGCATGGAAAGGAGCAGCTTGCTCCCTCTTCCCACTCCTATTCCTGTTTCTCTGGTGGGAATGACCATGGTTTGCCCTCTTCATCTTTAAAGCTTGCAGTATCCCATACTGAAGTGTTGAGCTCCCATCCTCCACACAAGGCTAGGATCTGTGATTGAAGTAGCTTTACCAGTAACCTGGTCATTCATAAACCCATCACGCCAGCTTCATTATCTATCCCAATTATCAGGAAAGTGTCTGTAAGCAAAAGGAAGCTGTACTTCCCCAAGCAGAAAACCTCTTAAAAGAGGCCCTACACAGACACATGACATGGGGATCCCAAAATGTCATGCCAGAAAAAAGCACAGAAACAATTGGCAATGACCTACATGAGTTTTTGTGAGTCCCTTATATTTTAGACCTCCAGAAACAGCAGCACAAGGACCTGATTAGCCAAAATGAATCTAAGAACTCCTTGTGAGGCAGTAAAAGATGAAGCTGGAAGGAAGACTTCAAGACGGTTGCCAGAACTAGCCCCACAATAGGGAGGTAGGGATAGAGTGAGAAGGGGTGTTCTGGCAATGCTAAATCTGCCTCAAGGAGCAGTTTTAGGAATACAGTGACAGCTTTGCCACCTTATTCTCACTCCCAGGGCTGTCAACAAGCTCAGCCCTAAACCCTTCAACATTCTCTATGTAAGCAGATCACCACTCCCTGGTAAAATGCACTGGCTCTCAATGGCCATCCTGGAGCTGGGCAGGGGACAGTTCATGGCCAGAAGGGAGGCTGGAAAAGGAAAGAAAGGGGAAATAGGTGTGGAAACATTTGGGTGAAGTGCAGCTGAAGCTGTGCCCATTTGCATGGCATAAGGGTACCAGCTACAGAGACTTAATGAAATGTGAGTGATGGAGTTGAACAGCTTGGTAAGGATCTTTTGACAAAATAGCCTGACCTTTGAAAAGTCTGACTCAGAGAAAGTAAGACTTCCCATGGAAACACATCCATGCTCCCTTAGGTCCTTGCCTGGACCTGGTCTTGACTGACTCGTCCTGCTTATTCTCCTTCTCATGTCTTTGCCTGGAAAAATATCAGAGCAACTTCACAGTTTGAGCACTGCTCTGCCCAGCTCCAAGCAGGAATGTGATGGATCTGTGTCTTGCATCTCAGCTGCCCCAACTGTTGGATAGAGCTTTTTCTTCTTTACATACATCCTTCTTTTTCTTCCCCTGCCATCCAGCACTCAAGTAACCCACTTGATTTTTCTTGTTTTCTCTTCCCCTACTACTCATTCTTAGTCCAGTAGGTCCAGCTGAATTATTCACTGAAACCATTATCATTAATCCAACCTATTGCTGAGCCAACCCTGATGGGTGAATATATTTTTCATTCCTAAGTATTTGCCAAAATAGCCTGGTGAGCCAATTAGCCTGGGGCCATTCATAGTAGCTATTTGTGCTCCTTTCCATTACAACTGATCTCTTCTACAATAGCCAGTACAAGCCTGTGCAGTGTTGAAACCCCACTCTGGTGCTGTTTTGAGCACCCTGATGTTGGGCATGATCCCCTAAACTGTTTCTGCCTTAGCAGCCTTTCTATGCTGCCAGGATGACACGACACAGCTTGGCAGAGTGCAGCACTGGCTCCTGGAGGAGGAGCTGTAACTCCCCAGATTAATGCCTTTTCCCTCTGTAAGTACTACTTTTTTGTATTCTCTCCAGTCATAGCTTTTCCTGGCTATGGACACTGGATTTATGTGGATATTCTGTTTGCTTCTTCAAAAGTGCACATGCATATGGGTGGAGAAAATGTACAAAATGCCAAAGATTATATTTTTCCAAGTGTTGTAGTGAGTTCTATGGTTACGGTCACAGAGAGCAAAGGAAATGCAGACGCTCAGCAAAGTGGCCACAGGAGCTGGAACTGAGCCTCTGTGCATAAGGCTGGTGTGTATTTAACTGGGAGTCTGCTTGAAAATATAACCCAAGTGCAGTGCTAAAGCCTAATCTGTTGGGAAAGTAATTTCTGGTGATGGCTGCTTAAAAGCTACACATTGTATTGTTTGCTTATTTCCATTTCCTAAACCCTCGTAAGAATGTGCAACATCCTCAGATGCGCAAAACCCTTTACAGTAGCTCACTGTAGCTCCAGTACCCATGTAGCTCATTGCTATTTGCTAACAATGCAATATGTGTTTAAAATAAATTAGGCTGTTAACTATGCATGTATATTGCAGTTTTAAGGATTCACCCCCACATCAGATTAGCACTAAAGCCACATCTCCCCTGCATGTACACTCAAATCTCCCCGTGGTAGCTTTTCCCATTTTCTGCTGCAGTCATCCCTAGATCATGCAGCCTGTCTCTGACCATCTCCTTTTACCATCCTTTGATTAGAGTAGTAATCACCCCCATGTATAGCATTGCTGGCAGGATGCACACAGGCAGGTGCTCTGGACCTGCTGACCCATTTGCAGTTCACACTGATTTATTTTCTGTCCATACCTTGATGGTATGATACCTCTCCATGGCCAGAGAGGATTCTTCTTTCACTGTGCCTCTGTCAGGGCTATAGAGAAAACAATAAAAACACTATTTCCAGACATCAGATTTCAGGTATTCTGCCTGTAAATTTTTTAGTCTCTGATAATGAGTTTTTGCAAACAGGTGATAAAATACAATTGCTCTCCACCCATTTTAGGTAAGAACAATGCACAATAAAAACATCTGAGAAGAAAAAATATATTGTTCCACAGCTTGATATATTCATAGTTTTACACCTACACGTTGCACTAACTGAGTTGCCATCAATCAGCCAGGAAATGCTTTAGATCTGTGAAGTCTGCCATGTTTTAGAGAACCAAAGGATGTGTTGCAGAGCCCTTCATCACGAGGATGAGGACACTGCTCTGGGAAATGGTTGTTTCCAAAGATAAAGCCTCATGGATCAAAATTCAACCCAAGAAAAAGCAGTAAAATTATACTGATGCTATGAAATGGCCCTGGACCAGCTCCCAGAAACACATCATTAACAAAGGCATAGCATGAAGCCTTTATTTGCTGCACTGCATGGTGGTTCCCCACCTTCCTCTCTCTCTACCCCCATGTGGGCAGAACCCAGTTGCCACAAGCACTGATTCTGCCCAGGCTGAAAGACAACTTTGCATTGTGTGGAGACTCATAACCAAAAGGAGAAGTCTGCTGCAAGACCTACGTTTTTTTACAAATGAGTCAGTGTAGAAATTAATAGTTGTTAAAGTTCGATGGCTAGGACTTGTATTTGCACAAAAATTATACCAGTTCTGTGCACCTGATCTCCACAGAATTTTACTTAAAATTTGGACATTAATGCACAATGGGAATATATTTCTGAGGGGAATCAAAAACTTCCTTGCATTGTTTCTGCAGCAGAGACCACTCCAGGAGCAAGGTGAGCACACCAGGGCAATGGAAGATACGCCTTAAACACTGTCATCTCCCCCCTGCCTTTCTTGTAATCAGGTCCCAAGGATCATAGACTCACAGAATGGTTTGAGTTGGAATGAACCTTCAAAGGTTATCTTGTCCAAATGCACTGCAATGAGCAGGAACATCCCCAAATAGATCAGGTTCCTCATAGCCCCATCCAACCTCACCTTGCATGTTTAGAGGGATGGCACATCTACCACCTCTCTGGGCAACCTGTGCCAGTGTTTTACCACCCTCATTGTAAAACACAGCTAGTCTGAATCTATCTTCTTTTAGATTAAAAACATTACCCCTTGTCCTATTGCTACAGGCCCTACTTAAAAACTTTACCTCCATCTATCTTGCAAGCCACCTTCAGGTACTGGAAGGCTGCTATAAGGTCTCTCCAGATCCTACTCTTCTCCAGGCTGAACAATCCCATCTCTGTCAGCCTGCCCTCACAGGAGATATATTCCAGCCCCCTGATAATTTCTGTGGCCCTCTTCTGGAGTTTCTCCAATAGGTCCATGTCTTTCCTGTCCTGGGAGTCCAGCACTCCTGCTGACACACTGGTTATAGTATGCTGAGCAGGTACTGCTAGAAGAAAACAAAAAAGGGAATATGACATGGCCTTCTCTAGGCATAGCTTTGATGTAAATCTGAATCAAAGAAAGCTCGTGGAGCCTGATAGACTGAATACAGAAACACAAAGCAAAGTAGTCAGCTTTGAATGGACACAGCAAGCAGAGAAGACTGGCAATGACACAGATTTCCTGTACTCTGCTTGTGTTGTACATCAACTCCTACTAAAAACATACAATTCTTAAGTAAGGGATCACAGGAAAACGTGACAATCATGCAACCACTTCCCCAGGTTCCCTGCACCAGTTCTGTCTCTGACTGCTGTAGTGTGATGAATCCCACCGCATGCCTGCCCCATGCCCATGGATGCTTCCAGATGCAGGCAGTGGGGCTGGGGAAGAGGAGGGCCACAGGAAGGGGCCAGCAGCTGCTGGGAGGAACAGATGGTCTCAGCCTTCCCCTGGCAGCTGCAGTTGCATCTGTTTAGAAATTGCTGCATGGTGCCAATTTTCATTAAGCAAAGCACTGAATATTTGTATGGTGGAAACTACATTTCATCATAACCTACACAAACTGGATCTTGAATGGCAACCTGGTGATTAAATGAAACTCTATTAGCCTGGGTCTATTTTCAAATCAGGTCTTCACCATTTTGTCATTTTTACACCCGAGCAATTTTCATGCACACCCTCTCCCCACTGCAAATGCACAGGAAGCTGAACCCAGCACACTAACACAGGGGAAACTTACAGGATTTAAATAAGACAGAGGATCTATGGAGTTGTACCTATCCCTAGTTCTGCAGAAATCCTGCCTGGAGACCAGAGTCCAGCTTTGTTTGAGGGGAAGGTCAGATGACTGCACTGTCAGAAATTGCCATGCGTTCCACTGAGATATGGTATCGGTGCACACTGGTCACCTTGGAAAAATAATTACTTGAAAGAGGTTATTCTCACAGGAAAAAAACTCGCCTTACTGCCTGCTCTCTCTGCTCACTTCTAGGCAGTGATCTGCAACCAGCTGCAGAAACAGGAGGGGAGGGTGAAGGAAGGGAATTGAATGCTTAAACACTTGGCTGCATATTATAAAATGTTTTACATATAAAATAGGTTAAAGAACATCACAAGGAGGAGAGAATATGGAACAGCTGGTTCATGATTACTGCTATCGGTCTAACACGCGTTCATGATAAAGTCAGAACACACAGGAAAATAGCATCTTAAGGGAAAAGAAGAAAGATCAGATCAGATCCTTGGGTATCCAAGAGTTTTAAGCCTTGAAAAGAATTATGATTAACCTGAATGACAGCATTCAGAGCACCCAGAGAGCTCAGTGAAGCAAATCATACTGAACTAAAATTAGCAGCATCTAAAATTCAGCCGTCTACTTGGCTGCCACACATGATGCTTCCCTGGCCCCAGACCTATCGCATCACTCAGCTTTCCCAGTGCCGTCAGCTCCTTGCTTTCAAAAGCGCTGCTGAGTGAATTGCTGCTGTTCACATGCAGCCTGCACCTGTCTGGAGGCAACAAGCCCAATTGCCAGACACACGCTGGGTTTTTTCCCCAATATTTCCTCCAGTGTTTATTTGCTGGTTATTTTCCAGGCAGCTGGAATTGCAGATGTAAAACTCTGTCAGTGAAAGGATGGAAAAAGACTGGATATAAGAGGACAAGATCATAGGTATAGGAATATACTGGAATCCCCCATGGCTCAAAATGGACATGAACCGTGCTCCGAGAAAAGCAAGAAGGGGTTTACCATGGCTCAAAGGCTATGGGCCAGTAAGACAAGAGTTAAGGTCTGCTTCTAGGGGCCTTAGCAGAGAGAATGAGTGTGGAAATAAAGTTTCATTGTTCTGCCCTAGATCCCATGTGTTCATTGTGCCTGTGCACAGAGTACACTTAGACTCACTCAACCTAAACATCTTTTCAGCTCCAGGCTCACTAGTTCCCTTTCCTGCCTGCACTCCCATATGCACACAGGTCAAGCTCTGAGCCATAACTAAGCACTCACTGCCCTTGCCAGGCCTACATTCTTGCTCCCAGGATCTGGAGGAACCAGTGTGATTGTGTTTACAGACGCATTTGCCTGCAGTAATCCCAAAGCCAGCTCAAGTCGGAAACTTAGAGCCCAATCCATGGCTTAGCTAAGAGTCAGCAGAGTAGATGGAAAGTACTCAGGTGAAGGGATCCAGTTAGTCACCTCAAAGAGCCCGAGTGCCTTGTGAGGACTGACTCCTCCCAAGGATGGTGAAAAGGATGACACAGGGCAGCAGACAGTAGCAACGTAGCTTCCTGTGCAGCATTCTTTCCCATCTGTAGAAAACCCCTCAAAAATTGGTGGAATCTGTGATCTCAGAGGTCTTTTCCAAGCTAAATGAGTCTATGAGTCTATGATGTTATTAAATACTGTGAAATACTGAATGTGGGTGGGTTGTTCTAGTTTCAGTAGGGTGGGAAAGATCTCTCTTGACTCATATCACAAAATCTTCATATGCATAACAAAATACTGAGAGAGGTTCAGAAGCAATAAAAGCCCCATGTTTACTTGGTTAATGTTCCATGATTACACTGAACTGTGATTACACTGATGTCAATAATGGACATGAGGAGAAGACTCATCCCTTGCAGAAGATTTCATATCTGCCTGCTGCAAAGGGCTTTTCACTTGTTTCCATGAGCATTTCATATCAGATGCAACACTGGACTGGAGAGACGACTGGATTTAACCTAATATAGTAATTTCCATGCTACTATTTTTTCTGACAACCTTGATCTTCTGATGTCTTACAGCAGAGTTTCTTCTCACCCATATCTCCTTTCTGCACAGATACGTGCTATCTATGGGCTTGTGATAAGGCATTTTCACAGGTATTCCTGGGTACAGCCTTGAAAAGAAGAGCTACAGCAAGAGGATGTGACTGGGTTCCAGCACTGTGCTGTGGAGCACTCATTCCACCCGGGAAAAGACACAATTCATGGACAAGGAGCAGTGGAAACCACAAAATGAGAGAGAGTGAGAAAAGGAGGAGGTCTGGATATTGGCCTGGCACCAATGGCACCACTGCCAGCTGCATGTTTTGTTTACTTCATCTCTACGTGTCCCCAACATCCATTTTAGGTTCTCTAAACACCTTATCCTGATACTGTTTACCACAGAATGCAGAGGAGTTTGTCTGGCTCCAAAGCTCCTCCAGCACAATTTCCCTCTCCTCTTGAGCCAGGGCCACCAGCTTATTTTAAATACCTCATCTCCTTGAGGTGGTTCACATATCATCATCAGTGTTGAGCTTACTCCCTCTGGAGACAGGTAGTGGCACTTGAGGCCCTTGTTAGTCAACAGGTTTCCATTCCTACCTTGATGCCCAGTTGTGCCAAGCCAGCAGTGACTTCCAAGAAAACCTCCTGCCCTGATAGCTGTCTTACCTTGCCATGGAGTAGGAAACATGAATATGTATCACTGGGACCACAAAACTAGATATCTTCTATGGTGCGCAAGCAGCAGGTAGGATCCCCAGACGCTGATAAACCAACCCAGGTAAAGCAGGGGGAGGAGAGCACTTGTTTGGAGCACATAAACCTTGGTTCAGAAACAGGCATAAAAGGCAGTTTGAGACATGATCATTCAGGCCATTACTCCTGTGTTTTGGCTGCTCAACATCTTGCACGATAAACAAATGCTGAAGGTTTCTTGAAATGCTTGGAGATGACTATTATTTGCAGGAGATCTCAAGTGCAGCAGGTAGAGCCCTCAGGCTAAAGCCGTGCCTTTCCTAGATTTGCAAGCTGCTATCCCATCTTTTTCTGTAGATAAAGCATTAAAAATTAATAACGTCTTTGCTCCACCTTGTTCCCTCCCTTACTACCCTTTCCCCTCCTCACCTGAGTTTGCCACAGAAACCCTCTAGCACTGAGCCAAAACACCCCACAGCAAACTCATGCTCTCTTTTAGACATGCTGGGGTCACACACTGCTTGAGCACCACTGCCACGTACTGCTCTGTGGATGGTGGGGACCAAGGGAAGAAGATAGCAAGGGAGAGAGAAAAAAAAAAAGACAGAAGCAGAGAAACAAAGGCTTTGTCATGGCAGTTATTCTCAGGCCTGGATAGAGGGCTGTTGTTTGCCATTGGGAAACTGCATGCAGAACACTTCCCCTGCAGGAATGTCAAGAAGGTTATAAAGTCAAACACCTGGGACTTAGGAAACATCAGCTTTTCCAGAACACTTTTTGCTCCACATACACACGTGCAATGAAGTACTGTACTGTTTGACAGGATCCCTGCCTGATTTTTAGCCCAAGATGGAGGCAATTGGAAGCAGAATCCAGACATAAACAGCCATTTAGCATTTCCTGACTTCCAATCAATGGACTTCATATCTGCAGGAGCCCTCTTGGACAATTTGCATGTGTCAGTATGTTGATGCACACACACACACAGACACATACAAGGTAGATTTTCAGCTGCCCCCAGTATGCAGAGCTCTGCTGGGAGCAGCAAAGCCACGAAGGTTGTGCAAGGCAGACAGCAAACTCCAGGGCAGGGAGATAAGACATCTCCCAGGCAAAGCAGCACTACACCCATCAGCTGAGTCACAGGGGCTGGGTACCCAGGCAACTATATCAATGGTTTCACTCTAGTGTGGTTTCTGGGAGTTTGGGGAAGAGGCAGCACAGTTACACAAGAGTGCAGCAGCTGTTACTGCTTCCTTCTTCCTAAACATTTCCACATGAGCAGTTTGGGCCAGTTATCTCTTCCCCCAACCAGTTGATGCATCCTCTGGATTAATGCACTGAGTTAGCAGGCAATGAAGAAATGAGCTTCCCTTTCTGCTCTGCATGCCTAAAGAGGGGCCAACATTGGCCAGAAACATGTTACCTGACGAGACTCATCATGCTCCAGCCTCTGGCAGATTTCAGCCTCACAGATTTGTTTGAAGTTACAGACATTTTGCCTGCTTTTAGAGAAGGACTGCCAACAGGTTCTTTGCAAATGTCCTCTCCTGTAGCAACAGGCCACCCAAGTCCCATGGCAGTGTTAGTTTCCCACCTGGATGAGCACAAATTTAGTAATCAGGAGAAGGTTTTGCAAAAGGCCCTTTGGTGGCTTTTGCTGCCTAGGAATAGGAGGTGGATAAGCTGTGACTTTCGAGTTTTATGTAGACCATTTTCAGCTTTTCCTCTCTGGGCCACACAGACCTTTGCCTGAGGCACTACTACAAAAAAAAAAAAAAAGAAAAATCCAAACTTAGTCTGCTCGACAGATTTGTTGGCAAGATATGGATGTTACAGTTAATTCTGTCTGAATACTTGTTAGACGCACTTATGTACATGCATGTTTTTATTTACAGAAGACTGGCACGCCCATGTCTGGCTCACTTCATAGCCTTTGTTCCAGAGACCTGGCAGGGCTTCCTGCAAACAGGATCCCACGTTAAAACCTATTATTCCATTTGCAAATAATGAGGTTTAATTTTGTTTTCGATAGATATCCAGAGGAGTAGATCTTGACTGTTTGAGTGTTCACAGCTCATGAATGCAAGAGCCGTGTCAGCTCAGATAAGGTAAGCAGACTTTTAAGTCAGAGCAAATACAGAAACCTGCATTTTTGCAGCCTGGTAACCAGAGTGTGCCTGGTTGCTCTGTTTACTCCGGAAAGGAGTGACTTCCATCTGGGCAAGACTTAGATAGAGGCTCATAGAGCTGACCAAGTTATTTGTCACAAATAATTTTAGAGATTTCAACCTTCAACATTCACAGTTTGTTTGCAAGAAAGGCTCCTCTTTTAAACAAACCTCTTCTCTATTTGTAGCTATTTGGTGAGCACTCCAAGCAAACAAATTTCAGCCTCTCGATTGTTTGCAAGTTGTGTCTACTTGTTATTATTAGTTTTGTGGAGAATGGTGGACTCCAAGCTCCTGCATGAGAAGGAAGAGTTAATACCCCCTGGGGCAGGCAGGAGGAGACAGCCTTGACCAGCAATGCCCTGGTGGGAAGCACACCCTGCCTGAACAAATGCACTTATCACCACCTCCTCCACTGTCAGACTAACAGGGCTGCTGTAAACTCCAAGATACCCAGGAGCAACTGGTGTTGTTGTCATAGGTGCTCATGATATTTTGGCAGCTGAATCATTTATTTGCTGGAAATAAATAAAAAAAAAGGTGTTTCACGGTGGCCAAAACTATTTGTAAATTCAGGCAATTCCACTATTGATAGAGTATTTGAACACTGAGCAAACCAGGCAGACTAAAAGCAAATTGTTCCAGTTGCTGCTGACTGAGCTGAAAACATTACCACTCCCAAGCACAATTCACCATCCCAGCCTTTCCCCACACTAAGGGTAGTTATGACATTCCATTTTTCTTCCATTTTAAAGATTTTTTTTTAATTACTTCTAAACTCAAACCTGTAAACTCTCCAGCTTAATAATTTCAAACATAAATCTAAGAACACACTACTTTTAAAAAGATTTTTAGAAAGTTGTCAGACTTTTAATCACTGCACAATCGAAACTTACACAGATATTGCAAAGTTACATAGTGGTAAGAATTGATGACAAGGATGTGGGGAAAAAAGTTATGGCAATCAGCTGGGAATGGAGAGGAGAGAATAAAATGTGCTGAAATAGGTCATTAAGGTCAACAGCTGGAACACAGATTTAAAGAGAGAGCAGGCAAGTTCATAGAAGAGGAATACCTTGGGTGTTACTAACACATAGAAACTGCATTTGATTCAGGAAATTCCTGAAGATAGTTGAAGGCCAGGAGCACTCTAAGGAAATGCATGTTTGACATGCTTGAAGGCTTTCCCAGGCATCCACATCTGGCCACTGCTGGAAGCGGGATGAAGCACTAAGCAGAGCTTGGTCTGGCACGAGAGACACTTGACACCAGACTAAGCAGCCTATGCACCTGAGGAGCTGGACAGCTTAATTCAAATCTCTGTGTCAGTTCCACCTGAAAAAGTCTGATGAAGACACTACTCATTTGAGTAGTAATGATGTGGGGCTAGACTGTGAGAAGAAAAGGGGGAAGATGGTAATGGACCTTGAGCTCTATCTGCTGAATACACGCTCACTGTATAGTGAAGCAGTGCCTTTTTTAAGGGTGTTTAAAGACCATGAAACAAGGTTCACTGTGAGAAAAAGTGATGTCAACATATGAGGAATATAAGCTGATGGCAGGTCTGTTTCCTACGTCTCCTACCAAGGAAACAGGTGTCCCTGTGATCAAGTAGCTTTTGCTAATACACACTTCCAAAGAAGGATTTTCTAGTCCTTAGAACCTGTCCTAAGAGTTTTACAAAAGTAATATTGCCTCCACTTTTTAAGGTCAAAAAGCCTGCTTTCTTTTTTTTAACAAAGGCTGTTGGAGCAAGTGGGATAAGTGACAGCATCTAGATTTGATCTACATCATTAATACTGACTTCTAAAGAAGGCAGTTCACACAGGGCAGGTGACAGGATCAAATATATTGTTTAAGCGGGCACAAGAAGAATAACCATCCATCTTCCTTGCATCCTGAATCTCTCCAGAGCGTGTAAACGACAACACTTTCATGTCACTAGATCAGCCAGTTGGAACAGTCCTGGGACCACTTCTTTCAGCAGTTAGTATGGCTCATACACAACCTCCCTGCAGGGGAATCACAAGGTCTTTTTCTAGACGTGCTAAGAGAACTAAAGCATCACCTCTGAGAAATACTGCAGTGACTTGGGTAGATTTACTTACCCTATTGGCCCCTGCTGAGCAAATTTAGGTTACTGAAATATGTGTTGTGGGCCACATATTATAAACAAACAAAATATGTTCTCCTGTGGCATGGTGGAATAGAGTTTTAAGAGTATCAGGATTGTGGTGAGCCCTTGATGTTATACTTATCTTTTGTCTGGCACTGGCCAGACTTTAAACTTATTTATCACAGATGTGAGGGCAGATGAGGAGAGGTCAAAGGTTCAGTAGAAACCTCAGTCATGGAGCTTTAGTTTTTGAAAAACATTCGGGACTTGCACAGGCAAACTTTGAGTGATCTGCAGCTTGTACTGAACTACTGAAAGTCAGGTACCACTTCAAAACATAAACTGGACAAAGCCCATGCCTCAAACACTGGTCCTGGGAGCGATTTTCCAAGTCAGCTTCATATCCAGCCTTACTAAGGTATCTGACTTCACTGGCCATTGCAAAGCTGCTGCCCATAGCCATTAGTAACACCTGTCTTAACAGAGAGAGCTGTAAGCCTCACAATTTGTGCAGTGATTTCTATAGGAGAACTGTATGTATCCTCCATTGCCAGTTGCTACAGGTTCTTCACGAGGGTCTTTGCCCAGGAATTTCACCCAGCAGTGAATCAAACAGCATTGGCATAGCAGAGGATGTGCATACCCAGAACCAGTCCAGAAAACTCCCTTGTACTGCAGGTAAGAGATTTTGTCTCACATTGCATGCTGAGGATTTCAAAACTTCCTCTCTCCACATCTTTCTTTACTAGCACTGTCCAAAGCAATGTGCAACACTGACCCTTTCTCCCCTATTGGGTACAGTGGTGTGGAAGCCCATGGGAAAAGAACTGTACAGTTTATACTCTCTTGCTTGTTTTAGGGAATGGGCAAAATCTCTCTCTTTGTTCCTACGAGGATCATCCCTGCTGGTAGAAAGAGCCCTTCAGGCAGATATTCGAGCAAGCTCTTTCTGCAACAGTATTAATGGTGAGCCTTGCCCATAGGGATCCCAACTCATTTGCTGTATGTCAGCTCCTGTGCCTCACTCACTAAGAATTCACTAATCTATAGAGTAGCTCTTTCCAGTCAGAAACCCTAACAGCTAGAGATAAATTAAAGCTGGAATTGGAGCTGGACCAAGAACATTTGGGTAATCCATCCTGCCACAGAAAGATCCCCGAAGACAGGAAATCTCAGCAAAAGCCTAGAAAGAGATTATAAAAGAAAATAAGCCCAGGGACCACAGTCCTGATGGTGGGATGGCCCATCAGAAATGAGAACACATTAGAGGCCGTAAAGGCCACTACCTGTACAGGCTGCTGTAAGGACAAGTTGAAGTATAAAGCAACTTCAGCTGTGAACAGAACTTTTAGAAAGAGAAAAATGGCATCCTTCAGGACCTATGGTTTATTTCTTGTGGCTCTGTCCTAGAGCATCTTCTGCTGTTTCCTGTCCCTGAGTACCTGCAAGAGAAAAGCTGCTGAATCCTAGGCATAAAAGTGCATACGTGTGTTGAGCTGCAGCCTGTTGCTTGTACCCCTATTACCACAGAGTACAATAATACCATATCTGTCCTCAGAGGGAAATGTACAGGGAAAAAGGTACACTGGCATGGGCTAGAGGTATATCCTGAAGCCAGAGAGCCCGTGGACCCTTACAGTGCTGTTTCTCACAGGCTATAACCATGTTACAGGTGCCTGACCAGGGTGGCAGGGATATTCACCAGATAGTGCTGGGATTATATGGGTCATTTGTCAGCTCAGCTCTGCTTTTCCTCTTGTGCAATAATGATGTTCCTGAGGTCAGAAGTGTCAGTTTTATCATGTAACTCCACCAACATGATTGCCCTAACTCTGACTTCAGGATATTTCTGCACTGAGAGGGGCACCTTGCTGAGGACAGGGGCTGGCCAAGACACTTGCATCTCCCCCAAAGACATTGCTGGCTAACATTCTTCCCATCAAAAATTCCACAAAAAGCTGGAGTGGCATTTCTCTTGTTTGCACACAGATATATTCCAGCTTAAAGTAGTGGCTACACAGTAAATTTCTAGCAATGCCTTTAACTGTCCTTAGTAGAGAACTGCCTTGAGGCTCAGGGAGGCTTGGGCATACAGGAAGGTGGGTAAGCATAGAAAGCATGAGAAATCTGAGTGCAGACAAAGGGGACTTGCATCAGAAGTAAGTGGGAGAGGATAAGGATTGCCAAGCTTTTAAAAGGAATTGGAATTTAATGAAGTGATTGAACAAAGAAATTGAAAGCCTCCTTTGCCTCCTGCAAGGGTCGAATGGATCTGAGCAATACTCAGCTTGGCTGCAATACAGCATTGTTATTTAATTTTAAATAACTTGGAAGCTTTCAATGTACTTCATAATTCTATTGACATTTATGATTTGAGATACTTAATCTTGAAAACACAAACACAACGCTGATCTATCTCTCACCTGAGAGAATTGGGAATTGGTGCCTCTGGCTTTTAAACACAGCATATTTAGGACCTGCTTGCCATGAGCCAGCCTTTAACTTGCTCTGACACTAATACCAGGCAGGAATCTTGGGCTTTGCAGAGCTGAATTATTCAACCCTGAGTAATTCTTTAACTTTAAAATTAGATCACTTTGTATTTACCTTGCAAGGCTGTGACTCAGGTCCTGCTTCTGGAGAAAGCCCCTGCCCTTCCCATGCTGTGTTCAGGCTGAGACCCTTTCTCTTATAATCCTGGCTGGAATGAGTGAAGCCATGGCCACGTCATCCATACAAAGCTGGTGCATCTTGCTCTTTTTAGACTTCTGGGTGGATGGACGAACCAAGGACTCAACATCCCAGGGCACCCGCAAAGCTACAGCTGGCCCTGTGTGTATGTGGTGGGGTATGTGCACGTATACACACACTGGTACATCGTACAGCTGACACTGGCTGGGTAGTTTTGGCTCGTTCTCCCTCTCCTGGCAAAGGATCCCACAGAAGCTGTGAGAAATGCTGGTATATTAAGTCTCGTATTAGGCCCGATATCCAATTCATATATTTCAAAGCTCAAGTCTGTTTACATGTGAGGGCAGATGTTGCCAGTAATCCTGTATTAAAATGGAAGAATATATGTGGCAAGCCTGAAATTAATTAGGATCTGATTCTGCTCTCATTAACAGGCATGCAATTCCCATTGACTAAACAAGATGTTGTAGCCTTAGAATGGACTTTAGTCCCTAATTTTCACACCATGAAATTGGCCCCTGCATATCAAAGGCGTTACAGTAGCAGAAAGCTTGACCCCTTGGTCTTTGCTACCAAATGTATTTTCAGAGTATGACCAATTTGTAAAGCCTAACATTACACTCATTAGTTAGTGAATGAAGAGCCCTTTGAAGATCAAAAGTGCTATTATCATTTCCATATTTTTACCAAACCAAAGCTCCCATGCTGAAGACATGTGTGTCAACTGTAAAGCATTACCTCTAATGCTTTCTTTCTGAGCAGACCTTTCCCATGTGTCCCTGTTGTTCTGCCTCCATCTGTGGTTTCAAGACCATTTTCTGAAGATATAGTCAAAGAAGAGACAGTACTTCAGGGACAACAGGAGGTGCACCTGGACATGATGTCAAAGCAAGCTCTGACTTGGATTTTGCAGTCACATGAGGAAGCAATAACACAACCAGCCATTTCAGGTGTCAGAAGAGATGGAGGATGCACTGGAGATGGGGCAGTGGATTGTTGCTCCGCTGGGATGGGCAGGCTTGAGGAAAGGAGGCTTGGGGGACCAGGGAGCAACAAAAGAGTAGAGATAAAAGGGACTGCAAAAAAAACTTGCTCTCAGCTGCCTTGTGCTCAGCCCTGTGCCTAGCTGGGGGTGTGTTACGATGTGACTGCAAGCATGGGAAAGCAGATGAACTGCAGATTTGGACCAAGTGGAAATCTCAAGAGCCTCACACTTTGCAAAGGGAGACAAGACTCCCTTTTGTGAGCTGTTTTCCTGCAAATCCTCCCCTCTGAGCTCCCACGGCCACCCTGCATGCCCAAACAGTCAAAGGGCCATAGCCAGATGGGGGCTGGAAGTAATCTAGAGAACAGCAATGTCTGCAGGAATTTTTCCATTGATTTTAGTGAACTTTTGATCAGACCCTGGGTGAATCAGAATTTGCATGTTTGAGACCAAACTCTGCTGTCTCTGGAGAGAAAGAGGAGAGATGGGTAGAAAAATGGGAAAGATAGGAGATGAAGCTGTCTCACATTTTTTTCTCTTCTGTAAAGCTTCTGCTGTTTCACAAACTGGCGGGTGCAGAGGAAAAAGGAGACAAAAAGGACCAAAACACTATGGGAAGGAAGAATTTTCAGTGCTGAGATGAGGAAAATCTGCCCTTTGCGAAACAGCATTTCTGATCTGCAGGCACACAAAGCCTTCATAATTGCTGGAGTCATTATTTGCTGTAGATGGCAGAGAGACATGACAGGTACTGCAGGACACATAATAAGGTGGAATGAGCAGTGATGTTAATCCAATACCATCAAAGATTGGGCTCATCACAGGAACCCATTTAGAGTCCCCAGCAGCAGCCCTGATATTGCTAAGGAACATGTTTCATCTAAGTGCAGAACGCACTCAGTGCAGGCTTCAGTTCACAGCTGTACATTTGCTGTCTCCTCCCCTGCTCCCCAATGCTGCAGCTACAATCCATCCACCCCAGTTTATCCCAGCCACAGTTCTGTTGCACTGTTGGTTGGAGGTTGGATGCCTGCATTTTGTTTCACTGCCTAAACTATCTCTGGTAATGAGGAGGCTGCTAACAACCTTTCACAGTGTATGAAAAAATTCACTTATCTTCCAGCCCAGCTTCCAAGGCTGCAGGTGCTGTGCTCCTCTGGTGCACTTAGGGGCTGTAAGCTCAGTTTCAGCTCTCAGACATTTTCTTTTTATCGTGATTCCCAGATGGAGCATCAGTGAACACTCCAGCATACCTCCTCACTTCCACAGCATTCCAGGTAAGGAGAGTATGTCTAGACAGAAAGCAAGGCTGAAGCTAGGGATAACTTTTCCTCCAGCAGCCCCTTGACAACTTTCAGCTCAGGAATGACAGCTAGGGATTTATGGCTAGGTTGTTGCCAAGTCCAAGCAGACAGAAACCTTATTCAGGTGCTTTTGTGGGGTTGGGAGACATAGGAAACAGCTGCCGAAACAGCATGGGAGGATGTGTTTATTCAGAGCTTTGTGAAGCATATTCCTGAAGGCTTATTTAACTCAAAACTGACTGCACCATTTATGGTCACTAAGCCAGATACAAGCATTCCTGCAGAGAGACACATGCAAGAACTGAGGCTGAGCTGCATTTGACTTCAGTGGAAATTGTGTCTGATTGTGTCTTGAGCATTTGACCTGTTATTTATTTTTAGCACTTGAGTTTTGCACTGTGATCTCTCTGAACTTTACTCCTTTGATAGTAACCAGAGTGCTCCTTACAAACAAAACATGGGAATAAAGCAACTACAACTTTTAACTACTCTTGTAGGGGAAGCTGCAAGACACAGCAAAAGGCATATATGAACCAAAGATCTTAATTAGCTGACAGCTTATTTAGAACTGATAACAGCATGACCTGACCGCTCTGGCATCCAAAGATTTGGTGGCAGAGGCCTGGCTGGTGTATACAAATATACCACAGCACTATAAAACCAAAATGGCACTTATTTCACTACATTTCTGGAATATAATGCATTTTTCTTCTGAAAAAGCAGAGTGCCAAATTTCAGTGACTGCAGTTAGCCTCCCATCTTAGTTTGGTGGCTCTTCTGTTTATCAGTTCTTTTCAAGGAAAACTTGTTTAACAAGGATTTAACCATGCCTTGTAAACTTGATTAACTTCTTCAAGAGAAAATAATACAGATAGGGCAGCACAGCTGGAAGGAAAGTGAAAACACAGAGAAAACAGCCATAAGGGTCAGCTGTTTGTACTGGGGAAGTAGCAGCCACACCTTGATTTTCAGATACCAGCTCCCTCCTTCTGCTGCAAACTGGAACTCAACCTCCTTAACTATGATTAATGCATTCACACTTCAGAAAACTTGCAGCACTTCGAGTGTGAAGTGAATTTTAAGGAGATTTACAACAATGCTTTAGGTTAAAAATAAAGACTAGGTCTCCATGATACTTGCCTTCTGCCAGTCCCCTCTTCAACATTCTTGTACAGTTAAAAAGGAAACTCTTGTGTTCCCAGGCTGTATTTGAAGACATTAGCTCGTAACTAAGCCAAGCTGGTAATGATTTCTAAAAGTTTACATTGGTCTATATAAGGTTATAGACTGCTGGCACTCATCTAATCAGTCATTTCCACAGCTGCCTCATAATTTGGGCCCCAGCTAGTGGCAACAATGCTGTCTTGTCATAACGTGCCATGGCCTATGGTCAGAGCACTGTGGCAACCCAAGGGCACCCAGTTCCTTGTGGATTATTAGCTCCACTTGCACCCAGTCTGAATTAGCTGCCAAAGTTTTCTCTAGGAGCAATAGGAGAAGAACAAGACACTTTCGAGGAGCAGTTCATCCCTTCTGACTTACCTTGAGACAGCTCTGTCCAGAAGCAGCTCACCACTAACTGGAGAGTTATTTAAGAAAGCTAAACAGAACACCTTGCTTGTACCTTGCTCAAGTTACCAAGGTGTGCTTGGGATTGCCACCGAGACAAAACAGTTTTAAGCCAGCTGGGCCCTCCTTTCACATTGCTCTGCTTTGCTGCCAAATTCACTGTCTGAAGCAAGTGTGCCAGAAATAACTGGCCATGCAGGTGAAATAGAGAGAATTTGCAACTCATTGCATTAACTTGAGGGTCGGGAGATTACTAAAGTGTTTCTCTTTTTGTGTTCAAAACCACATTAAATCCCTTTCAAATGTTGCCTAAGCCCTAGAGTAGCACATCCTGCCTTCTGCTGGCTGTAAGAGAGTCCACCATATGCTTATGCTTGGAGCCACACTACTATAAAATCTTGAGCTTTTATTGCTCCAGATCAATTTTTTTCTTACAAATTTAAATTTCCTTTGCAGGAGAAAGTTAGGATTTTTCAGCAGGTTTAACCTGTATCTTTTTTGCAGCAATGTGCAAAGATTCCTTTCAAATATTCCTTAGTATGCTTTTCATCCTTGAATTACTGAAATAAACACTCCACCTTAAAAGACTCTGAATTCCTTGAGGTCAGAGGAACTAAGCATTTGTTCAGTGATAACGGTGCCATTTCCACTGCAATTAGAAGTTGTCTTCAGCCTGTTAGATCATCAGAACAATGATATTCTGCAGGATATCAGATAAAAGCCTATGATGTACTCTTATTTCCAGGAAATTAGTTGCTTTATTAGAAATATTTCCTTGGGTCCGTGTTCAAGACTTACAGAATGGCTCAGGTTGCCGAGAGCAATGTGTGCAGTTAAATCTGTAAGCAGATTTAGCATCCTCTCCAATAAGCTATGCCTTGCTGCCTGACCCCTACCATGACAGTAAATCTCATGTGCCTCTTCAGAGCTCATGTGTTGCCCTGTGAAAGGTGGAAACAATCAGTAGCCACAAATAAAGGCTCAGAGTCCTCCACCATGTACTCATATAGCTCATTATCACTCTCAGAGGAGTGGACAGTATAAAAAAATGATCCCTTACATTTCTTCCTACTTATCCAGAGAGTACAATATAACATGTTCCCTGGAGCATTCATTGAGAAAGACCTTCTTTACCATCCTCATGAAGAGCTGCCCATGAACTCTGGAATTGGTGAGCGCCAGCCCTTTTCATTTTGGGTGCACATGGTGAACCAAGTGAACGTGTTTACCTTGCAGTGATCGAAATCTACCCACGGTTTCTGAGAGTCACGGATAAACATGTAGACCTAATGATTAAAGCTTAGTCCCCCTTTCCTTCTGATCCTAGCACTTGATAAAATACTCAGGAAAACAGTATCAGAACTCAGATAAACAGTCCATACCATACACAGGTACTCACCCTTTCCACTCCAAACCACTCAAGCTCCCAAGGCATTCAGAAATCCTCAGCTATGTCATTTCAACCAGCATCTCTAGATCGAAACCTTTGCATGCCATCCTAGTGCTGAGAGATCCAGACTGCTGCCTGGCAAGCAGAGAAGTTGGCTTAAAACCTGAAGGTCGGTCAGTTGGTCAATAGCCATTTACACCAGGAAGGTGCTACTTTGAATAGTGTTGGACAACTCTGTCCAGGTGTCAACTTGAAGGCTCCTGCCTCCACCACCTGAACAGTGAGGAAGGGGCTCTCCCTGACTGCCTCCAGGTGTGGTGAGCTCTGATCCTGAGGAGCTCCGCCCTCCATCCCTGCCCACCTCCACCACACCAGCAATGCAGTGCAGTGTAGTGTTAGGGTTTTTTACTAGCCTCCTTCATGCAAGCCACATCCCAGTGTGGCCTCTGGAGCCAAATAGTGTGGGACTGCAAGCCACATCTCCTATCAGCCCCAGGAAATGCTCGTGGGAAAGCCCATTGCCTGGGGAACATGCTGTGGTATCCCATGAAAAAAGCAGCAGCAGAAGAGAGGTGTTAAGAGAGAGGGGAAGGAGGGAGGAGAAATGGGTTTTACATTGGTAGTGAATTACATTTGGAAGTTGAAGTACAAGTGGTCCTATTGCACAGGTGTTCACACTTCTCCTAAAACTTTACTTAGTTTTTGCATACACATTAAAAATGGCCAAGGCATAGCAAACCTTGCCAGAAAGTGCAGTTTTGGCAAGACCAGAGGCATTGGGAAATCCAATCCATGTTTAATTGTTTCAAGTTCCACAAAGGGAACTTCTTTTTTTTCAGTGTTGAAACATTCATTTTCAACTCTAAGAAGTATTTCATTTCTTTCAACACTTCTTTCCAAGATGGCATTTTTCATTTGAAAAGCATCCCAAGTTAGAAGTGAAAAGGCTAGGCACCCCAAAATAAATATTTTTCACATAAAGTGCTACAGGTCAATCCAAAATTATTTTTCTGGTTTGCATTTTGTCAGAGAGCTTAATAAATCCTTTGGGTTTTAATTCCAAACCCAAAGTCTTCTAGGTCAGCTGGTGTCCAGACATGCCCTTTATTTTCCAAGCTGTGCTTGCACAGGATGTTTCTACCATCAGATTTGTCCTTAGTGCTGCCAACTTCTCTGGATTTATCACATGTAAAGTGTTTTTATCCTGGAAAAACACAAGAAACCGCATCAATTTGCTGACTGCCTAACATGTACCCCTCATACTGCCTTCAGAAGAGCAGTGACTCACAACCACTATGGGATGCAGAGAGAACCACGAGGAGATTGTGGACAGGATACACAGCAATGGAAATAACTGGAATTTTCACAAGCAGGGAGGCAACAGTGTAAAGCCCAGTGAAGGTCTATGGATGCTTTGTGTCAGCAGAAGCAGTGAAGGGGCCACTGGAAGCCTGCTAGACCTTCTAGTGGGGGCAAATGTGGCTCTGACTCTGCCACCACCTCAAGACAACCTTCTCCATACACAACTCTCCTCACAATACACGTGTCAGACTTTTCTGTGTCAGTGATGTTGGGTTTTTTGCCCTGAGTTCTCAGATATCACATCCATGGGAGGGGGAAGGCAGGGAGTTAATTGCATTTCTTTAAAAATTAAGGAAGTTAAGCTTATCTCTTTGCCTGCACATGGGGAGCTGTGTGTCCTGGATGAGTGAGCTGACGCAAGATGGTTTCTAGGCAACTTCTGCAAGTCATGTTGGAACAGGAATATGAATTGAAATTAAAAACAAAACCCAAACAAGTCAAACAAAACAAGTAGCAGCTACTCCATGCAAAACCAGTTTTGACTGACTCATAGGGTTTGTGTAAGGTCTTTTGTGGGATTCATGTTGCTTTACTGTTAAGAACGGAACCTGGCACCCCTGAACCAGCATCTATTGTGAGACACATGATAAGTGTGTTTATGCAGACAACATACATAGCTTGTGCATGATAAGAAGCCTGTCATGCCATGTCATTGTGATGATATTACTTGATTGCTGAAATGCCATAAGCCAAGTGTTCCAGGAACCTCAGCCTGAATACATCCAGGGGCTGGGAAACAGTGTCAGTAGCTTCAGTTCTTTCCTCTTTCCCAAAGAATTTTGTTTTGTATTTATCAATTCACTACACCTCTTTATGTTTTCAAGGGATTGGTAAAGTTTAGGCTAAAAGTAGTGTTCTTGGGAGCTGTCTTTATTTGTTTCTCTTCTATGTGGTACATAAATGAGGAGGATGCCTTATTGGCTTAGATTATTCTGCAATATTAGGAATTTATTTCACTGTACCTTTCAGTTTCAGTTCAGATTTCAGGATTAAGGGGATCTGACCCCATTTCCCTCAAAACTAATTCTTCCAGCATCTTCCCCAATTTATTCAACTACAAAAGTCTCAGGCAGAATGTAGTCTCACCCATGTAAATCCAGAGTTACTTCATTTTTCCACTGTCAGAGTAAAATTTAGTCCTCAGTGGCGCAGCTGAAAATTACTGGTTTCACACACTGCACTTTCTGAGCCAGAATAACAAGGAGTTTTGGATGCAGTGTTTACAGCCTTCGCTAAAGTCATGGAAGGCAGGGAATGCCTTTCAGGGCTTTTAATTATCAGGATTCCATTCAGCTCCTGCATTTGCTCATGGGCTTGAAAAGCAACTGCTGAAGTCTGAACTTGACTGAGATCAGGGAATTTTCATTGTCAATACAGTTACTAGCAGGTGTTTCAAAAGCCAGAATGACCGTCTTTATTTCAAAGTGTGTGTTCAGGTTTCAAAAAGGGGGATACCAAAATTAAGTGAAGTGTATAATAACCCAGCCATCAAAGCAGTTTCATTTACAATCCTAACTTTTTTTCCCCTCAAAGGTTGTACGGCACTGTTTGTCTGACCCTCCACCAAGAAAGTAGGTTATAAAGAGTGACACTTAATAGATTTTGTTGTTCAGATGGTCAGAGAAAATCCAGGTTATAGTTAGAAAACAAAACCTCTAAGTCTAACTCTTTCCCAGCCCAGAAGAAATCACTGGCCAGCAAAATTGCTGGGATTTCTTCCAATGAAGTTACGTGTGGACCCAACATTGACTTTTGCAGAGCTGTTTTCTCTGCTCAAGAACCCAGAGCAGCATCTGAGATGCTTCAAATTGCTCCATGTGTATCCAGCTCTGGATCCCTCACAGCTCCTGACAGACAACCAGTGAATGAGCAGCCCTGGGTTGCCAATGGAAGCAGACTCACCTCTAGGGACTGGGCTGTGCTGGGTCAACGACTCTGGTGGTGACACGCTCTGGCTCCATCACCTCTTGCTGGCAAGAGTGCAAGTCTGCCATGCCTTGGACATCCTATGCAGCAGGACTTTGCTGGTTATTTCCATGTCTGCTTCTGTCAATGTTGGCTGGAGTTTGCAAATCCAAATTTAATCCCACTAGTACTTCATTCCCATGCATTTGGCCTCAGTTTCTGGAGTCAGACAGACCATCATACTGCAGGGTGACTATGCACTCTTTTAATCCCTCCCAGATTTCTTCGTGCCTGCTTTCTTCAAGAGTCCCTGTGATCCACTCAGACCTGCAAGACTTTAGTAGACTCAGCTCAGCCTGAGTGAAGCTGAGGCAGATAGTGGGACAGGCCTCTTTTTCTGCTCGGTCTTCCCATGTTTTCCCAAACTGACAGCTCTGCTCCCTTCAGTAAATAGTATCCTGCTGTCATCACTGAAAAGCTCCCTGCCTGACTTTTCTGCAGAGAGAAAGGGGCCTATATAATAAAAGAAGGAGGAAAAATTAGCAACAAGACCATGCTGTGACTTCAGTTATAGGGAGTAATGATAGAAGAGGCATCTGTGGTATAATCTGGAGTGACACTGTTGGGCTCTGGCCCTTCCAGAGAGATAAACCTCTATGATGACAATGAAAGAACTCACAGTGTTGGGACTGACTTTTTCACAGGCTCCTCCACTCCTTGCTACCTTTCACAAACTCTCAACCATCCAAAAGATAAGCCAAGGGCTACTTTAGATAAGGGCTTAGATTAGTCAGAAAGGTTGCTTCAGCACAAGGAAAAACCATTTATCCTCTCAGGGATTCAAGCTACTGCCTCAGGAAGACTTCATTGCTTACATATTAGAGAAGCTCAGTGCTGTTCTGCATTACCTTTTGAGATTTTAGTGTTTTCCAAGGGCACTAGCTTAGCCACAAGTGAAAACAGCATCAGAGTGGATGGGTCTCTGGTTGCTCCAGCCCGCAGCCTTCCCCAGGTGTCTCCCCCTATGGCTCAGTGCAGGACTGAAGCCCAAGATCACAAAGCATGATGGCAGTCACATGGCTATAGAGGTTCCCTTAGCACATTGTTGCTGCTCTCACCCCTGATAGCACAAAGGGAGATCTGCCATGAGGTAACATTGGAAGATGCTCTTTCAAAAATTCAAATGGAATATCTGTGTTCTGCAAAATTAAACCTCAAATCATGGATGACTCGAATCTAAGTCCTCTCATATTTGTACCCCAATAGTCTGCCAGTGAAAGAAGGCTCCAAAAAGAGGTCTGAGTTCACCCCTCAAAGAGGTCTTAGTTTACCTTTCCTATGTTAGCAAATATATAGCTATGCATAGATAAGTGTATCGGCAATGACTAGATTTGCTTCAGAACCCTTTGGTGGTTTTAGGAATTTAAAAGTCCTGTCACACATGAAAAGGTTTTTCCATCCCTCCAATAAGCTACCCAGATCTTTGTAATTTCTGTTCCATGAAGGAGGAGTCTAACCCAAAGTCATGGTGGTGCCACATGGGTCTCACCATGTCAAGGATTTCACCAAAGAAGATGAATGAGGTTTGCTTATTATGTTTACTGGCCACAAATAAAATTTTCAGGATTCTCTTGTTATGATGTGAGAAACTGAAATTATACTACAGATTAGAAACTACCATGTAGAATTTTAGAGTAAATGTATACTATTTGTTCATGCCTTCTTTGGGAATAATGGACATCCACTTTTTAAGTAGTTTCTCTTCTGGATCTTTACAGTTTGTCTCTTTTAGAGATCTGAGGACATTGCAAGGTACAGGCACATCTGTTTCCTGCACCCAAACTCACAGGCAGTGACAGATTGCTCTGTCTAATTTTATGTCTGAATTTGTGTGCAGTAAAAACACAATTGTATTATGAACACACACATGCACACGGAATATACTGTTGATGTCTTAAGCTAAAACCTTAAATCAAAAACAGTAGAGGTATCAGAATCTCAATTCTGCAGGCTCACCTTGCATGAGATTTCAGCATAATTTTACAGTGTTTTCCCTGGCAGGTTGCTCTTGGTAGCTTTTTTCTAAAGGCAAATTGTGAGTAAAGAATGGCAGACGAGGCCTTGGTTAGCTTCTGGAATATGGCACCTAATTTTCAGAAGAATCAGAGTTAAAATAGCAGGAAGGGAAGTTGACTCATAGAATCATTTAGATTGGAAAAAAACTCTAAGATCATTGAGTTCAACCATTAGCCTAACACTGTCAGGTCTACCATGTCCATAACCTCCACACCTACACATCTTTTAAATGGCTCCAGGGATGATGACTCAGCCACCTCCCTGGACACCCTGTTCCAATACTTGACAACCTTTTCCAAGAAGAAATTTTTCCAAGTATCCAATCTAAACCTCCCCTGGTACAGCCTGTGGTCATTTGCTCTTGTCCTATTGATTGTTACTTGGAAAAACAGACTGATCTCCACCTCACTACAATCTCCTTTCAGGTATTTGCAGAAAGTGATAAGGTCCCCCGTGAGCCTTCTTTCCTCCAAGTTGAACAACCCCAGCTCCCTCAGTTGTTCTTCATCAGACTTGTGCTCCAGACCCTTCACTAGCTTCGCTGCCCTTCTCTGGACACGCTCCAGCACTGCAATGTCTTTCTTGTAGCAAGGGGCCCAAAACTGACCACAGGGTTCAAGGTTTGGCCTCACTGGTGCTGAGTACAGGGGGACAATCACTTCCCTAAGGAGATGACTTTTCATCATGCTTGCTATTACAGCTCAGTGCTGGGATGCTGTGTCATAGCACAGGCACTTCAGCACACAGTACAGGTTAAACATCATGGATTGATGGGAGTAACAGCCTACAGAGTTATCTTATCATCAGGATAAATGCATGGCTGTGGTGTGAAATATGGTGCTCAGGGCACCCTGCATATCCCAGCAAATAGCCAAGCTTCTGTCTGGAAGAAACAGCTCAGTCCATGTGTAATGCCTGCAACAATCAACTTTTACATATTAATTACCTAAGCTTTTCTGTCAGCAATCTATTTCATTACAGCCCTTTGCTCTGATTTTCATAGCTCAAGTCTTAGTAAGCCACATACTTCTCTTTTTGTGGATGAGAAGGTAAGCAGCATGACTTGATCACATGAGCGTGCATTAGGTAGGGAGTCCCAGGGGGGATTACTGCTTCAGCACTGCTGTCTCCACTGAGAGATAAAGATGACCACAAGTTCATGAGAAACATAATTTTAGAATGTTTTTGAGCAACTAAGCCTCAAAAGGTCTGCAAAACACTTCCAGGCGAGATACAGATGGGTGACCACTCCATCACCTCAGAGAGATTCTGAGCTGTTCAGTATCATTTTCTGAGGTACATCAGAAAATGCAAGAAGCAAATTCCTGTAATAGTGTGAACAGTGATTAATTTATTGCCTTTCTGCCCAGCATATCAAACAAACATGAGAATCCCAAACAATTTTTTAGGATGAAGGATGGGGCAGCTAACCAATATAAAAATATATTACTTGAAAAATGTTTTGTTTCCACTATATATGGATCTTTCTAGTAGAATCCCACTGAAATCCACTAAAATCCACTGCTCCACATTTACACCACTGGGATCAAAGTCTGGCCCCCCTCCATAGTGAGGGCTCATTAAGGTGTCTATGATCCAGCAATATAAGGGGCCTCCATGTTAATAATTCTTTATTATCAGTTTTTTAAAGCTTTCCAAAGACCTGAAAGAAGAGTAGAGCTGCCTGGAGCTGCACAGGAAGCCAAACTCGTGGTTCTGTCTTATCTCAAAGTCTATTTCTTCTGCCTAGTGAAATGTCCATGTTCTCATGTGTCCATGTTCTCCAGTGACCTCAGCACTGTCTGGAACTACCTGAAGGGAAGTTGTAGCCAGGTGGGGGTTGGTCTCTTCTCCCAGGCACTCAGCAATAGGACAAGGGGGCACGGGCTTAAGCTCTACCAGGGGAAATTGAACTTGGAGATCAGAAAAAAATTCTTTCCAGAGAGAGTGCTCAGGGATTGGAATGGGCTGCCCAGAGAGGGGGTGGATTCCCCATCCCTGGAGGTTTTTAAACTGAGATTGGCCGTGGCACTGAGTGCCATGATCTGGTAAAGGGACTGGAGTTGGCCCAAGGGTTGAACTTGATGATCTCAGAGGTCTTTTCCAACCCAATCGATTCTATGATTCTATGATTCATTTAAAGTAGAGGTAAATTGCTCTCTGCTTAGTCTGATGGACCTATTTCAGTTTTCATTTCTGAGGATATAAATCTTAGGCTCACTTTTCTGATAACACAAGGCATTTCAGTGTGAGAATTTCACCTAACCATCTCAAAACCTCACTTGCTTTGGGGTTTTTTAAGTCTTAAAGATTGATCTTTGTATGGAAAATGTACTGAGAGGCAAAGCAAACTCACAGCAGATGTCAGCAGCTTATCCACATGAGACATTTCAAAATGGGAAGTGCAACACATCAGCACTGCCCATCTTCAACCTGGCTCTGCCACTGGCATTGTGCAGTCACTTGAAGGGCCATAATGGGTGCAGGGCACAAAGGAGGGGGAAAAGTGAGGACTCAAAAGCATCTAACCTGTAGGCTTCTGCTTTTAGCATCTGCAAAAGAACGTTCTTTTTCTTACAGCTGGTTTTTGCATAAGGCTTTTTCTGTAAACATGATATTCTTCAAAAGCTTTTCATGGAGCAGTTTCAGTACTCAAACAGATGACCTCAGGAAAAGGTAAAATACATTTATGTCATTGTTTCTGTCCCCTGCTTTTGTGTCTCTGCTCTGGTGACTGACACTCTACCATGTGCTGGAGCAGCACCATCCTACACTCAGCAGCACTAACACAGCTTTCTGAGACACATGGACACTGTTGTTTTCCCCTGCAAGAGTGTTATATGTGTAGATACATGCAAGAAGGAAGGGTTTGATCACTACTGCTGATTCAGTAAGAAAAATGTAACATGAAAGAGAGACTAGAAACAGAGACAGCTAGTGGGGGGTGCAGAACCCTTCCCCAGATAACTGTGCAAAGTGTTGCTGTTTACTCAGATTGGATGGATGCTGTCTGAAACTCTAACTCTGTGCTTTAAAGGGGTGGCTCACTTTGGTCTGTGTGTTTCTCTGTTTGCTGACCTTGATTCTGGAAGGAGGGCAGAGCAATTAGCCACTTTTCCACACTGGTATGTGCCAAATAGGTAGTAAGTGAAAAGTTGTTCTTAAAAAGGCATCTGGGATAGGGCTGAGGAGAAAAGATGGGTATTCAAGGGTCTTGCACCTGATAGATCAGTCAGGTCTAAATTCAATGGCAAATATTTAAAGACTAAAATAATTTAAGAGATAAAGACCTGAATTTCTGGCATCTAACATAAGACTCTTGCATGAACATCCCATATGAGCAATCTAGAAGTCTTCCTCATTGGAAAGTAAAGAGAGAGCTATCTCCTCTCCACTGACTGCCAAGGGGGTTCCAGGAGACTCTCAGTTGAATGTTTGAGGTGGGATGCTGGGAACAGAGGCCATGATTAGTAAACTTTGTAGTATTCAGGCCTGAGTTTAGACAAAAATTCAGTTATAGGCCTCGTTGCACCAGTGATGGTGCAGGAGAAGTCCAGTTGCTGTGCAAATATGGAGCCTCTCTCCTGCTTCCTGATGCTCTGCAATGTGCACAGAAGAAGCCAGTCACCTTGAGGAATGGAAATAAGATAGTGATAACCAGAAGGTATTGAAGCAAACCCAGGTAGCAGAAGATAGCAATAAGCATTTACTAGCCCTCAAATCACATGGGGAGTCTCAGTCCAGCTCCAAGTGCTTCACTTGACAAGACCTCCAAGGTCAGTGATGCTGAAATGAGAGGGCCATTCCCTGTTACAGTGCCCCTGCACGGGGTGCATGGAGGAGAAGACTAAGTTCATAAAGGCACCTTGTGAACTGCAGAGACTAGTCTTGTTGAAACCTATCTTTCCAAACCCTCATTCCCACTGTGCTTTTTTCAAGTATATTTAAAGTACCCTTTCATGTAATTGGTGATTTCCCTTCCCTCCCTCCTATAGGTTAGGTTAAAAGGGGTAGGAGGTCCTTTTCCATATTGATTTGTTTTCCTGACCTTTCAGACACATGCAGAGAAGATCAGCAAAAAGGCACTGGAAAAGGAAAAGAACAAAAGCACAGTGCTTGTGCTCGCTCAAAGAAGTAAGACAAACATGAGACCTAGCATTGAGTAGAAAATAAACTGTCTACTGAGGAAAAGAAAGAAGCTGCCTGTACAGAGAAGGGTCAACACTGATGGTGCAGGCTGTGACAATGGACAGTCAGCCTTCAGAGAGCAGTGATCTTCTCAGAGGTTTTTTTGTTTTCTCACCACTGTGTGTGGTACCCTTACATCTGCTGTGGATTTGGTTAGATATAAAGCAGACACCCTAATCACTAAAGCTCTCCTGACATTTTCTCCTGAGTGCATCATGGTGGTGTGACCAAATTCTAAGCTGTGTAGTAACATTTTTTTCTTGTTGAATTTCTCCTATGCATTCAGTAAGATTTGATTTTCATCTTTCCTCCCATATCTTGCAGCACTGCTTTGCCTTGCTGTATTCCACATTAAAAGCAGACATAGCACAGCAATGAACAAAGCAGTTGCTATAAATCCTTTACCAACCTCACAGGGACATAGTGAGGATTAATTAATTGCTTATTCAGAGATTTCATATCCTAATATTAAAAATAGTATCATCTTAATAAAAACAGATTTCTACATTATCAGAATCAGTTACTAAAATCCCCAGTAAAGACAATACAAGTTTCCTACTAAAAAAATTTGGGACTGTAGTCCACTCTCACCCCTGCTGGGAGACACAAAAAAAAATAACCTGGACTAACTTTTACAGTCAGTAAGTTAAATCTCATTACAGAGCTGTATAACATTATCTTTCATAATTATACTGAAACAAATTAGGATAATTTTAATTCTGAAGAGAAGAATTTAAAGAATCCATCCTTTCACTTCTGTGGCATTGATAATCCACTTTCAATTCACATATTTGGTTGATTCATGCTAAGTTTTCCTCAGCCACTCTGCAGAGGCAATGCTCATTCTGGAGCCACCACCTCCTATCACAGACACTCAGAAGCAGCTTTCCTACATTCTGTAACCATGTGGATTTATGAAGTTGGAATGGGTGATGGTTTCTTTAAATCCTCAGACCTCTGGCATTCAGATCTCAGCACCAGAGAAGTGAAGGAATTGAAGAGGAGATTTCTGTATCCCCTCACTCAAGATGTGACCTGGGGTTGCTCCAAACTACACTCCAGAGGCAGTGACCCTTGAGGGCTGTCATGCAGCCAAGAGCAGACAGGCTGCAGGTACCCCAGTACCACTCCTTCTCACACCTCACTCATGCCCAGTGCTCAGGACAGCAGAGATTGGTTTCTCTGTGCCAAATGTACTCCTTCATGTGCAATATCCATCCTAGAGGAATCCTTCATGGAGCACTCATGTTTGTATGGTGGAATGAGACTTAGGACTGAGATTTCTGTCCAATTTTGGTACCACAAATACCTGCCAGGTCTTCAGAACCTCCCTACAGGCATAATTTCATTGTTTCAGAGAGAGAAATACTCTGACAACCTTCAAACCCTCTGAAAGATGTCGCTAATCCACTCCACTATTGCACTACTACCTGAAAGGTCTGCTGAAAGACACCAGCGAATGGGCAAAAAACTCATGAGTGGGAAACCTAAGTGGGGTCTCATGACATGCAAAGAGACAATGCTCAGTTCAAAACAACCAAAACAATCCTTTCCTTTTGCCCCCAGGCACTGACATTTTTCAGACAGTGACATTCTTTAAAAAGAAGAGTAACCAAATATAAATTCTTTTCAGTGCTGAGGCTGATGCCTGTACCCACAATGTGCAGGGACAGGCCCACCTGTGACAAAAACACCTCTGTTCCTTGTGGGCTCACATCAGGCTAATGTGCTAGAGGTGGCTGCAACTCCTCTAGGTGAATGTGAAGGTGGTGCCCTAAAAGACGAAAGCAGCATTGTTTTGCTTTGTGTTCTGTTAAATCTGGCTTGCCACCAGGGATGTGTTTAGGATACAGGGGGTCCTGAGGCTACATGCCACTGATGTATTTTGAAGTTAGGGCAGATCTATTCATTGTTAAACAAAGCTTTACAAATCTGTTAGCACACCCTCCACGAGCCATGGGAGGTGTTTAGGAGACTACAGAAGAGCGTTCATTAGAGCCGCTCAGCGGTGAGGAACTGAAGCACCAGTGAATTCTGCTGAGACAGGAACAAATGCACTGCTCAAAGCAGGTTTACAGGTATGTACACCACTATAAAGTGCTCTTACCACTGTGTTGTGCCTTTTTCAGCTTCTTTGCTCCAGCTTTTCTTGCATTTTATTCTTTCTTTACTCACCTTCATTATTGCTCCTCTGCCTTTACCTCACTATTTTCCCTGAACAGTTTCAGATACACAGGTCTTGGTACTTGTTGACTCAACGCATTACCTGTACTTTGTATTACTGCCTGGTCACCCCGAGAGCTCTATTTTTGTTTCTCCCAAAACAGAAAAAGACATCTTACAGGGTAATGCATCCCATTCTCATTGTCTTCTGGAGCAGCCTCACTTGCCCTGGCTGTAGATATTGTAGCTCAGGGGAAGTTCTTGAACCAGGCACCTCAATTAAATTTCCCTTAACTTAAGGATACTCAGAATAAATCTGCACTTCACACCCTGCTGTCCTGATGTACCTTTTGTAGTAGGCTTGAGGTTGGTGTATTTTTTGCAAACTCAGGCTAAGAATAATTACAAAATCTGGATTCACTGTAGCTGTATACATGCAGTCTGCACTGGGTTTGGTCTTCCCTAGCTATGGAGAAGCTCACAGTCACCATCAGCTGCACAAACAATCTGTGAAATCATAATCCGGGAATTTTTGAGGGTGGGGAACAAATACTGTACAACACTGCACATATATTATTCAAGTTCCTGAAGCCACCCTGTTGGCAAGACAACAAAAGAACAAATGTTTTTCCAATGAAGTTCATTTTAACTGAAAGACTAAAGAATCACATGTGCCTCTCCTTTTAGCCTTAAGGACAACAGTAAAACCGGTGCCATTTTCAGAGCCACTGCTATTAAAAGGGAGGTGAGGGAGGGCTTTGTTTTCTAACTAGCAGAGAGATCTATTCACTTTTAATGCCTGTCTGTGCTACTCTACCATTATACAGGGGATATTTATTTTTATGAGACTATGGTGATGTATAATTTGCCTATTATGGGTTACATGGCCTGTCACCTCAAACATTAATCTAGATATTGCCAGAAAAGTAATAAGCACAATAAAGATCTGTTTCATTAAACTCAGTCCACATATACATATACAAAATCAGTGCTGGGTGTGGAGCCCTTTGGTTTGTTATTCTTGTCATAAGAAGTAGCTCAACAACTAAATTAACTTAGATTCTCTGATGTAGAGACAATTGCATCAATGGCTGTCTTCAGGACAAACTCATGCACTCATTCCAGGATGGTGACATTTCTTTCTTTCCCCTTTCTTGGTTTAACAAATATGTAAAGATGGTTTTGCATAGTTCACGTCTTCAGGTTTGAACAACTCGGGGTTGAAGCCCCAGAGTGACCAAAACTGCTGGTACAGCCTGTTTCAAGCACTTATATTCACGAGGACAAAGCTTGTGAGATCAGAAACTGAGACACGAATGAAGCCAACCTCTGGCTAACTAACTGCTGCATGCCTTTACATGCAAATCTGTATGTGTGCTATACCTATCACCCTCCTCATGCATTCTAGAGTCACCTGTGGGTATTAATAGCCCATACCATCAGAGTCCAGTATGGCATATCAGAGAAAAGGAAGCTGCTACTTTTTGGAAAAAGCAAGCAGCTATGATGTACCCTGCCCAGCTTCCCTGAGCTGCTCACTTTGCTGTACAAGGGCAAATTTCCTGGCTCCCTTCAGTGGTTTAAAAGGGTCTGCAGCAGATGACTTACGTAGAAATAAAATGTGGATTCACTGTGGTAGGATGATGATTTTCACTCCTGCTGCATATGGATATTCTCCTGGGCAGCCACAGTTGCTGGGAGACTGCTCTCCTGAGGCAAGGAAAGGAGTATTCCCTGAGGAAATGAGCTTTGACTTCTTGCCAGAACAACAGGATCTACTTGATTAGACAGAGGTGTTTTGCCCATGCCTTGCAGGACAGCACATCTGCTTTGTTGGAAATCTAAGTCCATTATTTATGGCTGACCTTTGTTTGACCAAGTCAAAAGTTCCACTGTCTCCAAGTAGCATAGTATCAGACTCTTAATCTTTCAACACATTCAGGAGCACAGAGTTCAGTGAATTTCAGTCTTTTACTGAAATCTCTGGATAGTGAACCAGTTTGCTCCATCCTGAGCTCCCAGGTTTGTTTCAGATCTCCAGAAGTGTTTGCCAAATTTAAAGTTTCTCAGATTTTCACTTTCTATTCTAAAGAGTGGAAGTTTGGGGCTTTTATTGGATTGTTTCCGAATAGTGATTGCAGTGTTGATTCCTCCCCTTGTATCACGCAGGGTGAACACAGACTGCATCTGCCCTATATCAAAAACCACTTTCCTAGTTTTGTTCTGCAAAATACATATGTCTTGCTTCTGTTTGTCAGCCTCTGGTCAAAGAAAATAATAAATGAGCACAATACATTCAAGAAATGAGAGAACATCACTGCTAGCAATTTCAAAATCTCACTCCACTTGTCCCATCCCCACCAGACCCTGTCCTGCTCCTGTCTTCCAGGATATCATTAGTCCTAGAGGGGTGGGGAATCCAAACAAGACAGCTGCTGAACTCCAGCTTCTGCAAACAATCCAAGGAAAATATGCTCCATTCCAGACCACTTGGGAAGGGGAGTGGGGGGAGTGGTGGGGAGAGGGGAAAATACTCTTCAATCTTTAGGCATACATTTTGTACTTAAATGACCACATACAGTCCAGAGCTTTGAAAGAATACTGTGGGATTCAAAAGGGTATTTTCCAACCATAATGATTTATGGTGTTGTACCAGAACCCTCTTTGAAGAAATGAGGTGAAACCAAGTGGCTTTGGCAGAAAGGGGAATGGCCATCCAGTGATATGACCAGACATCAAGTTTAAAACAAACAAATAAAGATGAAAGCACCACCACAGGAAGCTGCAAAGACCAGAATTATAAATGGGTTAAAAAAGAGGCTAGACAAATTCATGGAGACTGGGCCCACTGGCAGCTATTAAACATGAAGAACTGGCTGCAGCCTCTGGGTGGTGAAGTTCCCTTATTAGTAATTGCCAGCGACTGATGGGTTTTATTGAACAAAGACTGGGTTTGCTCTGCTGAGTTACCCCAAGTTGTGCAGATGAGCTCTGCACAGACGGGCTCTCGTCAGTTGGACATACAAAGATGTTCAGTGGACACTGAATACAGAGCAGGTGGTAGGGAATATCCTGTGCTGTGCTCACTCAGCAGCAGAGCAGGTACATGCATCCTAACACCACTCTCAGGAGGCTGACAGCTACAAGAAAATTGACTCCTTAGGTTTTCTGCAGGACTTCTGGAAAAAAATACACGTCCTATCAAGGTCTTTAACACTGAAGACAAACATTGAGTGCAGTCAGCAAAAACCTCCTCCAGAAATCTGAAGTACAGCCCAGGTCTGGGAGCCTGTGCAACAATGTCCTTGCATAGGTGGAGAAAAACACAAGGGCCTCTGAGGTTGCAGCCCACAGAAGGGAAGCTGTGCTGAGGGAAGAACCTTCCCCCATGTGCTCTAGTGGCATCCTCAAGTCTCCATACTTTGCTGAAGAACAGCCCAGATGTGTTTTCAGATGACATCAGACTTTAATAATACCCACTAACTTATGTAAAAGAGAGATTCTAGCCTTGAGCAGCTCCCTGCATGATACTAAGCACCTGGTGGTGGTGAAGACCATGCCCTGATGTTACCAAATCAGGCAAGGGATACCTTCTTAAAGCACAGCCCCCTTCTTAAGCAAAAAGCATTTGTACATCTGGCTCAAAAAAAATCCCTGACCAATCTCTACATTTTAATAACATGGCAAAACAGTCACCTGATTGAGAAGCTGGGTTTTTTTCAAGTAAATGTTCCCTCTCTAATACCTTATGCAAGCAGACTTTAATGCTGATCCTGTATAGCACCTTCAAGCCATCTGAAAGATAAACAGCTACACAGACATAAGCAACCTGCCCCAAAGTTATGGCAATGAGAGATAATGATCTTGGCTGCAAAGGCAGAGCACTATTCTCAACACCATCTTTTTAAAGTCTTCTCCATAAATCTTCTCCTGGCCCCATCACACCAAGCCTGGCCTCTTTCTCCTCATGTTTACATAAGTGTAAACCCAGGAATATATCCATTACCATTGGTAGTGGGGGGGGGGTCTTCCTCCTTTCTCAAGCAGTGGAGTGGCATTTTACCAACTCAATGGCAGGTGACTTCATTAGCTGGCAAAAAAATAAAATGCATTTTCCAAACAATGTCAGATCTTCCAGTGATCAATGTCACTGCAGAAGGCAACAGGGGCACATGGCCGGATGGTCCCGAGTCAGCACATTGTGGTGGTTCCAGAGTCAAACAGCTGGAGCATGGCCAACGCTCTCACTCACCTCCTCCCTGCTTGCTGCAGCTTGTACCCAACCATAAGAACACCAGGCACTGTCTAGGCGTGTGGCAGCAAGGCCTTAAGAGTGGTGCACAGTGGACAAAAGTGATGTGATGACTGAAAGGGGCACCAGGGACTGCAGGGATGTGGGTGCTGGGTGACAGAAGGCAGTTCAGCCCCGAGTTCTGCATGCCTTCCCGCACCACAGAGGTGCTAGGAGGTTTGGGAATCCTGCAACTTTCTTTAATTAAATTGTGCTGGACTACGAGCTTTTGCTGTAGTAGGTCTGGCTGAGTTACCATGCAAAACGATCTGCTTAAAAGTCACCTCGGCATTAAAAATTGCCGGAAAAAACCCATACAGAATTCATTTTAATGTGAATATTTTCTCGCTCCATCCTATTCTACCTCCCCCATCTTATCCTATCCCTCTTCTCTTCTTTTATGTCAATGCAGCTTGCAAAAGGCCGGTCCAGGTCTTTGACTTCTGGTTCCTGTGCTGTAGGTCTTATGTTCAAATCCCCAAGTAGGAGCTTCTACTCCATTTGGAGTAGAAGCAAGATGAGCTCTTCAAATTTTTTAAGGTTTTAAAATAGATGTTGAATCATTTATGGATAGGATTATATGCTTTTTCTTCCAGTCCAAAGGACCTTTTAAAAGCAAGAAGTTGCCAAAAGAGAGAAAAAGACTTCTATCTAAATGAAGCAAAGCTTTAAATAAATGATGGTTTCCAGAGGAAACAAGATTTGCAGACCAGTTCCCCAAACTACTTCTAGGCTGGCTGGTCAGATTCAACCAGGTTTGCCAAGTGGACACACACATCAGATTCCTGTGAGCTTTGTGGCAGGCAGCAGAAAAGCCTCATGGCAGGTCATCCACTGTGCTGGTAACTATGAATGCTGTCACTGCTTCTCCAGTCTCCCCATCCAAGCAGAGGTGTGAGTGAGAAGGAAGAGGAAAGAAGTCATGAGGAGTGTGGTTCCTGGGAGGAATAGAGGCTGCAGCTAGGAATCTGAGGATGCTGTAGTGAGACTTTAGCAGGCTTTTGGGAAATTTGCTACAGCTCCAATGGCCAGGTGGAGAGCACTGGGCCTGACTGTCAGGAGGCCAGAAAGCACTGCACTAGTGCTTCTTTTTAAGATAACAACAGTAGGAGCAGTAAGAGCCAGCAGGGCTGTCAGAAGAAGGCTGCTACAAAGGCCAGGGATGGTCCCCAGTCTCATAAAACTTACCCCAATGGGAGCAAGTAGGACTCCTCTCACTATTCACATTACAATGCAGAAGTCTGTCACTTAGCTGCTCACCCCATCTCTATTTACAGTAGAAGGGGAAAAATAACACCATTTAGGGTGCCATGACCTGGTTGAGAACAACAAGGGGAAGATCCAAGACTCTGTTAGTTTTGTGTATCCTGACTACAATGGAAGCCTAGGGTCACTGTTGTAGAATTTTGGAATCGAGAAATCCTTCTTCAGGTGGATAAGTCCCATCCAGTCATCCCTCTAATCTCTTTTTGTTTTAACCTATCATCCAAAAAGAAATTACACACCATCAAGCAGGTATTTTCAGCAGAGAGGGGATCCCAAACACCAGGTCAGCTCACTCAAAGCATTGTACAGAGAAGTGGTCTCCTGTGCCCACCACCAGCCAGTTCCTCAGTAGGACCAATCTGACTAACCACTCCTTCTGAACACAACTCCTGTGTTCCTGGCTTTAAAAACATGGGCCAACCTTTGCACCAGTCATGAAGACACACTCTGACCTTGAAGCCAGGGCTCTTCCAGATCACAGAGGTTTGCAGGAAAGAGAACTGTGGGACCTCTCCAACATTCTTTGCCTCTCTGTGGCAGATTCACTGGAGACGACGTGCAAAACACTGAGTCCAATGACAGACCTCACCCCTCCGAGCACTCAACAGATACAGTCCTGGAGAGAGATCTCCATCAGAAAACATGCAAGGAAGGGGATAGTATGCCACAGATACTCCTTTTTTTTCCCCCTTTACCATGCTTTTCCAACCTCTGTATATGACAAGTACAGTTAAACATGATTGTATCCTTTGATAGTCACTTAGGGATTTGCATTCTTTTGGTAGTTATCCCATCACCTGCACAAAGCAGATAATTCCATGGGCCTGCTGGCACCATTTAGCAGCTATATCCCCGGGTTATAAAGTGAAGTGCTGAGTGGAAAATTTTAATGACTAGGGGCTGGTAAAATCTTAAATTGATGGCAATATATGGTGAAGTCTCTTAAATAGTGTGTAATGCCCTTTTGGCTGGAAAGGGCTGGATGAACCCGCAGTTGATAAGTTGTTAAATTACATCCCATGGCTGGCTGCTTGTCTTGGGAAGGTACCGAATGATAAGTGCTCAAATTATCGTTACTGTACAGAGCAAAACTATTTCCAGCAGAGATGATTTGATAAAAGAGAAGTTATTTATCATTATTAAAACTGGTACATTTGTACTTCTTCACACTGAACAGCTCCTGAACTGGCAATCATCTTCCTAAAAGGTACCTGAGCCTGATTTAAAGGGTTTTATGAATGTTGAAATTGATAGGGTTTTCTCTTATGGAGAAAGAACATTTTCATGTCTAAATTGCTGTGTTACTCTGAATTATTTCCCTTTTCATTGCAAGAAGCTTGATTCCATCCTTTTTTTTCACACCCTTTTGACATACTTGGTTTTTCCTAGAAAAACTCCAAATAAACACTCTTTCACATGTAAGGAGTAAAAAGACTGCTACCCAAAATGGTAGCAGGAGAGCTTTGTCTTCTACATCTTCATTTTGGGCATTGCAGAGACAGAAAATACTTAAATTTATTTTCAGTGGTTGTCTGCTCAGTGATGGAGGAGATTAGGTGGTAGAGACAGTTTTGTTGCAAGAGACAGAGTGACTTTAGTTAGCTTTAGCTACCACATCTTACAGCTAACCATTAGCCACCACCCAGTAGTGGCCTTTTGAACCTCTCAGGAGATAATTCAAATGAACTTGATATGAGCTTCTATAAGCTATTATATGAAATCCAGTCTTCCAATACAGCTCCACAGGGTACTAAAGCCATGCCGGGCAAGGTGAAGCAGGAAGCATCCAGTGAGTGTAACGGATAAATGAAGGGTGCTATTCTCCAGTACCATTATTGCAGGGTCTTTTAGCTCAGGTCAGTTAAATGAAGCAGTTAGATGGGACTGTCTAGGAGTACCAGGACTGCCAACAGCAGGTGGTGAGGTCTATTGCTAGTACCATTATACAGTAGTCCTTGAATGGGGGAAGAGCCCACTCATACTGCCAAACCATTCCCTTTCCTATCCTTCATGTCACAAGGAACTTTTTCTTCCTTGAAACAGGATTTAGAACCCACTGCACCATAATATTGAGCTGATAGTCATACAAAAGAGGGCTGAGCCAGAAGATAAATGCTTTGACTTCAGAGAGCTCACCAAATGTGCATAGAGTATGTGAAACCTAGTTTGCCAGACTAAGACCTCTTCCCAATATTTCCTGAAGTCCTCTGAAGAAGACATCACTGTTTATATTTTGACATTGACTTACAAGCTTACTGTCCTATTAGTTCAGTAGTAGCTGGTTTTGGGTTTGATTATCCAATCACCTAATCTAACTTTCCATCTAATATGGGCTAAGGGGTAATACAGGTGACATATTTACTTCCTGCAGTTCAACCAAGCTCATCTGCGTCTGACTACGGTCCCCTTTCAACATAGTCTCAGCCTTGACCTGAAGGCTTCCAGAGAGATGATTCGGCACCAGTGTAGGCATCTCAAAAAGAGTGACATTTAAAAAGGGGAAAGAAATTCCACTCATAACTATATCATGATAATTTTGCAGTACTTAGAGCACCAGTGCTTTCCAAAGCCCTGCTAGCACCATCACCAAAGGGAAGAAAATGCCACATTGCTCCGACATGATCCCTTCTGGCAAGATCCACATCAAAGGACTTGGTAAAGTTTTTCTCATCTTGTGTTGCAGGAGTTGAAATGCTATTACTGCTTTCAGTAATTTTTTCTTACTTTCTATCTGTTTAATTATTTATTTATGCATCAATTCTATGTCCATGAAAGTTACATTCTTTGAGATTTTCTGAATCTCAGAACAGGTTAAGCCTCAATAACAGTTTATTTACAGGGAGTGTGTTCACCAAGACAAGCTTAGAAGAAGAGAGTTGAAATTAAAGATCAGTTAGAGAACCAAAAAACTTCTTTTTAATCTGCATGCTTGCCAGCCAAACAGGCACAGGGCAGCAGTTGGATGTCATAACTAGCTTCTTACAGGGCTCCCCTCTTTTTACCCTGAGAGGAGACAGCATGGAATATTTGTCTTCAGCTGCACCTCAGTACCAAACTCGGTTCCATCATGCCTCAACAGAATTGTGTCTTCTCAAAACAGAGACAAATTTGGCCAAGACACTTCAGGGAGAGAAGCACACAGATAGCCCTGAGCAAAATTCAGTCCTGTCAAAATGTCTGTTTTCCATCTCCATTAAAAAATCATGTTCCATTGTATAATCACGCAACTGGCAGAATGTGGACCTCCTTTAGCATGCAATTCATCAGAGACCCACTGCTTCTGTCCTGACCTCTTTTATTTGATCTCTCATCTCACCACTGGCACACCTGGGGCTTGGGCAGGAGCAGGATCCCATCACCCAGAGACTTCTGTGTTACATGGAACAAAGGATAAAGTGGTAACCAGGCCCTTGCTGCCCTTACTCCCATCAACAAGAAAGGGGCCAGATGTTAAGAGCAGCAATTGCTGAAGAGACCTTTTTTGGTGACCTCTGCTTTGCTGAAGGCCAAATGCATTATGGCAAATCACCTTCCATGAGAAAAGTAAAATGAGAGAGAAAATACTGTGTTGCTGTCACATGCTAAATTAATTCCTGGTGTGAGCAACCATTATGTGTAGTAGTGAACAGGTGTTCACCTGTTCACGAGTGGGCAAGGTGACCTATTCAGTGTCTCTCAAACGAGAACACATTCTATGTCATCTAAATCAGGTTTGGAGCAGCACCACTTACTTTCAGCTACGCCCTTGGGAAGGAAAAGCAAGGATCATCCATGAATCTCTGGAGTCAACAACACAATAACCCAACTGTCCTTTGATCCTCCACCTGGACACCTCCCCATCCACTACCATCACCTTGTTGGATGGGAAGAACGGAAACAAATAACAAAAGTCAGAAGCTGCTCCAAAACTGTAATTATCCTTCTCCAACTGATTCATCAACCAACACTTAATCAGATTATGGCTTCCTTACAGAGACAAGACTCAGAAACATTAAAATAAGTCCAGCTTTTTAAATTCTAACAGTTATTAGAAAATTCACCCAGGTCAGGTTGAACAAAGCACTTCCCTATTTGCTCAGCTTGACATGTGCCTAGAGGACTGGCCCTGGATTAAAGCACATGCTTAAAATAACACATATGTATAACTGGCTTGCTAATTTGGGTTTTTAAAGTTGAAAGAGTCCTTTTATAAACTCATGAAAGAGATATGATTCTGGTTTCCCATAGTTTCACTACATGTAATTGCTATCAGATATTTATGTACGGTGAATATATATGCAGCAGATAATCTACAATTGCATTGACTCAAACTATACACCATGAGTAATAGTTCCAGTGCTCATGCCCTAATGAAAAATCCCATGCTGCATTTATTTTTTTGCTCCCATGTGTCTCCCTTGTAGTTCTCAGGGCACTGACGGAAAAACAAGCTAATACCCAAGCAAGTTTCCCAGGATTGCCTTTTCAAGACCGTAGAAGAACAGGAGAAATCTTGGTGACATTCTGCATTAGTATTTCTGCCCCCATGGGGAATGAAAGTGAATTGTCATCGTCTTGACTTATGCAGGTGGAGAGCAAGGGTTTAGATCTCTGCCCTGGTGTCTGCAGTGCTCCTTGCAGTAGAGGGAATACCACAAAGCCAAAAGCACTGGGTATGCAAAAGTACATCCTAAAATAGATTAAGAAAGGCCATATTGCATCAAAATAGGGGCTTTTCTAGCCCTGTAGCATCTTTCTGACAGTGGTCAAAAGTAGCTGTTTAGAAAGAAAGAAATAGGGTTTGTGTACAAAGGTCCTTTCCTGATATGCCCTCTCAGCTTCTGCTTGCCAGCAGTTAGGCACTCTCTGGGTCTCAGGTTGTATTTTGTTTATTAGTAGATCTATCATGCACATTTCTATCCTAAACTTTGCCAAAATCATTCACATTTAGAGCTGCCACAACAATCCCTGGCTGTAGCTCTATGGGCCATTTCTGTAGTCACTGAGTTACCAGAATGCAAAACTGAGGACTACATTCCAGCATTTCAGGGAATCCAGAAGGATCAAGTTTACAGACTGATAGATCAGTAATAAGGAAAAAAAAAAGATGCTTGTTATTTATCCTGTCAATTTGTTATCTCTTCATTCTGCCAATGGACCTTTACTGAGCAGCCACATTCTCTTTTTGATATCCATGTTCCTCTATGTCCTTCTGCTCCCCTACAGCATCTTGTGTCAGCCTGCAAGGTCCTGAGGGAAAAGAAAAATGTGGTTGTACTCTGGGGGAGTCTAACAAGCCCCTGGTAACTGGAAAACCTAATTACTGATGGGCCTATTTAGTGTATACTATTAAAGTAGTATGCACAGCTGGCTAAAACTCCCCCATATTCCAACAGAAAATTTACTTGAGATGGTTAACAACCAGCATGTAAATGACAGTTACTTTGTTGAAGATGAAAAGCATGTGGGTATTTAAGATATTGATGAACTGGACTGTAAGCAGATTATCACAACGCTATCAGTAGAGACTAATTTCCCAGTAGAAAAAGCCTTTTGAAACACAAGACAAAATGTCAATCCATTTACTAGTCACAGATACTCAAAACATTTCTCTTATTTTGCTCCCTGCTACTGCCTCTCAGGCTTCAAAAGATATGGAACTAATAGGAATGTCCAGCATTTAAACAACACAAAACTTTCAGACAATGCATCTCAAGATTTGGAAATTTGGGATTTGGTGGAAAGGTAAAAACTTTCATACATTTCCACAGTGTATCCAAATTCCCTCTGGAGTCCAAAACCACAAATACATAGATTTTCCTTGGAGATGACTGCTTCAGGGCAAGAGGATTTCTCCTGCAGACTGCTGCAGTAATCCAGGACCTTCTAGGTATAGCTTGAGGGCCTCTTACTTATTCAGGTGCAAAATTCCCTTTGATTTTTGTGTGACAAAGAGAACATGCAGCATGAAGCCCTTACTGGAGAGACCTCCTTACTTTCAGTTGATATATAATGGCCAAAAGAAAAAATAAAATCAAAGGCAGCTGTGGAAAACCCTTAGTGCAATTGTAAACATGCAGAAGTCTCCATAAAGACATCTCTCACTAATACTTAGTGGAGAACTTAGAGGGACTGCCTCTTCTTTGGGCAAATCACAGCTCGTCCTTGGCTATCTGCAGGTGGATCACCCAAGCCATAGATTTGGCACCTCTTAGGGTACATGAGCCCAATGCCATGCTGTTCATGAGGCCATGCACTGACAACTTGGACTGGACTTTACCCTTCTTGAAACCCTGCTGCTGGGCAAAGAAAATGTCAGGGTCAGTGGCCAAAGAGAGTACACAGCTCTGGTATCTCTAATTACAATCTCTGTGTGGGAGAACAGAGACCTGGGATGAAGTTTCTGATCTTAGGACTGGCTCTCTGTTTCAGCAAGTGACCCTTTAACTTAAAAAGAACTGGTCCAGGAGCAGCACCCAAAGTCTACAACGGTGGACAAGCCACTTGTAAGCTGGAGCCAGATGTCCCTGTCACAGGGCAAAAGACAGAAACTGCTGGAAAGGGGTAGAAATCACACAGAGAAGGCTGAGCAAAGGGAAGTCTGACCTAGGGGGGTTTAATGGCACAGCTCAAAGGGTCTGCTACAAAATTAGCTGAAGACATGGGAGGTATTTCCACCCATGTCTTTGGGATAAGATTTGGGAGCCATTTCAGGAAAATGCATCAGCACATAATAAATCCAATTGAAGATGATGACATTTAATCACATCCTTAATTCTGACCTCATTCTTACATACATATTTGTATAGGATGCTGAAAGCAGCATTCTCATTAACTTTCACTTTTTAGACTTTCCAAATGATCAGATCCTTACATTGCCAGGGTCACCTAACGGGCTGAAACAATACACAGGTTGCCTGTCTAGACATAAATCTATCCTGTATAGAAAAAGAAAACGGAAAAAGAAAAAGGAAAAAGGAAAAAGAAAAAGAAAAAGAAAAAAAGAAAAAGAAAAAGAAAAAGAAAAAGAAAAAGAAAAAGAAAAAGAAAAAGAAAAAGAAAAAGAAAAAGAAAAAGAAAAAAAGGGGAAGAGGGAAGAATTAAATTCTTTTAAGTCATTTTCATATCCCATACCTTCAAATAATGTAATTTCACAGCCTATTTTGGGTTCTGGCTTTGGCTTTGCCAACAAAGGCAGATATATGATTTTTGAAGCCATTTAAAGGGTCCTACTAAGACAAAACTCAAACTCCTGTGCTGGGTTGCCTTCCTGGAGGACTGGGCCCAGCAGTGGAGCAGGTGGTGTGTGGGTCATCCATGTCTGTGTGACAAACTGTGATAATTGGATTGTTTGGGGAGAGGGGGAGGGATGTGACTGCTGTGTACAAACCTCAGAAGGGAATTAAAAGCAAGTCTGCATCCCAGTTAATAGTGCTCTATAAAAATGCAAAGTGGCTAATGATAAGCAAAGGAAGTTCCATTAAGCCATGTGCCTGGCGTGAAGGGGCATCATTGACCCCACCAAGGATATTTGCTGGGAACAGTCAGGCAGCAGAAACAGGTGCAGAAATAAAAGCAAACCAATGGCTCGTTTTAAACTCCCCAATCTGCAATGTTAATGAACATTGGCCAGGGGCAGCCAAAGAGTCTAAAGTGGCCAAAGCATAATATTTGGTACCCATTTTAAGTCACAGACATGCTAAAAACCAGAGGAAAATTGGGAAATAGCTTGCCCAGCACTAGCCATTCATTAGCCTTACACAGCAGTGTGCTACACAGAGAGCTTGCTGAGGTTACTTGGGGTGCAGTGGGATGGAGGGCAGGGAAGGAACACAGGAAAAAAGTTCCCCTCAGCCCCAAGCACTCATCAAGCTGTGATGTGGTCAGTGGGGAAAGGAACTCTTGTTGGGCCGATAATGAGCCGTCCTCATTATAAGATTAGATGCCAGAGTGAACAACACCCTCTTAATAATGCACACATCACTATGACAACCACAGAGTTTGATACCTGAGGACAACTTTATTGTGCTTGTGAAATTGCCTTATTTTAACAACAATATTTATACTTATCAGACATCTCTTCACCATATTCACCCTCCTCCTCATCTCTTGCTTCCTTGTTTCCAAGGCAGGATCGGCCAAAGTGTTTATATGCTGCTCCTAAGGTTAGCAAACTGCTGTCAAGTATCAGCGCCAGAGTCTGCTGACACAATTATCCTGCTAGCCCATACATAATTAGTAAAGCTAAGCCCAAACTATATTAATACCAGGATTAATTACGGTGGAAGCATAAACAAGGATATTAATGCTATGAAAGTAGCAGTACGGCTATTCGACAGCCCATATGCTTGTCTGTAGGACCGCTAGGGATTGTGTTGAATCGGGAGCTGTGCGGTGCCCTGACTGTAATGAGAAATGAGAAAACTGCTGAAAAATTGATGCCGCCTGCAGATTGCACAATCCGCTGAACAGCAGGGGGTCGGCTTCTTACATCTCCCACTCTCGGTACAATATGCTAATTTCTGCATGCATACGAGTGTAAAAGGAAAGAAGAAAAGATTTCACAAAAGGAAAAAAATGCAAATGACAACCACAAAGATCACTGCAGAGAAATCCATGAGCTTTATATGGATTAACTGTGTTGGAGCTAGTGCTCGACTGAGTTTAACCCTTTCTGTCCTAGACCCATTGGCAGGTTCTTTTTGTGGTGCAGAGGAATACTTGCAGCTCCTTTGTGGGGAGGGAAGGAGGCAGGGAGAGAGAGAGATGGAGGGAGAGGAGGACAGTAGGGAGCTGAAAGGATGGAAAGGATCTTTTCTGCCCTTTTCCATGACTGCACTCCTCTTGATTTAACATTGACAAGGAGGTAAGAATCTGGAAGGGGGCAAAAATGGACTGGGAGAAGAGTTGAGAAAAGGAGACTAATGCAACATTGGTAGCATTTGAGAGAAGACCACTTCAGCACAGCCTGGTCCAGCTTTACATGGAAGGCAGTGGGGGTGGTTTGCAACAGACCTCCCCTCGTCCTCCAAGAGCTCCTCTAACACCCTAGGCCCCTTAGAGCATGACTTTGCAGCATGTGGTCAGCAAGGTCCTCCTAATAAAACGCCACAAAATCCTTAAGAAGACGACAATTACCCCATGATTATTTTCTACTCTGAATTCACCACCTCTTCCTCTCAGGTGAAAGAAACAGAAGTGCTATGTTGATGACAAGCCCATCCGTTCGCTGGAGAGCCCTGATGTGTCGGTGGTCCTGTGGTTCCCTGGCGTGCCCAGAACATGCAGCACGCTTGCAGACAAGTGGGCTCCAGCAGTGCCCAGACAATCCTGCTGCCATCTGCATTCGCCTTGCTGCTAGAGAGAGCCTAACCCTGCCCTCAGTCTGTCCCCCTCTGCTGCCCATGGGACCTGAGGGAATCACTTCTGCCACAGCTCCAGGGAGCAAACTGACCCTCTGCCTTGCATGTAGTGCTGACAGTGTGGGATAAATCCCATGGGTGCCAGTTCTCATCTAGACAATGGAGGGGTGGTTGTCCATACAACTGTACCCTTCCTTTGGGTGCTGCCAATGGTTTCAGCCCCTCATGCAGCAGAATAGGAAGGCAAAGAGCATCTTCTTCCCAGCCTGCAGGGGGGAAATATCTATGTTTCTGCAATAAGACAAATCAAAGACTTAATTCTTCTCAAATAATTAAAGAGATTAGTTGCTCTCTCTTTAGTAGCAGCAGGAGCAGCAGCAGGTGCTGTTATGGTTGGTCAAATGTATGCATAATGTGGTTTCTGTATGCAATTGCTGTGTCCAAGCGTGAACAGAAACCTTAGGAAATATTTGTCATTAAAAAGTTGCCATTGGGCCTGTGTAATACAGTAAGTGCTTAGAAAAAAAGAAATTGTTTGCTTACTCATTTTAAATAGTTCTGGCAAAAAATTTAGCACTCTTGAAAAAAATGTTAGTGCTCTGGTAGCCCACAGCACAAAGACTGGAATGCCCATCTCATGTCCAACAGGGAGAAAGATGTGCATGTTAGGATGCCCTGACCTTGACAGACATTTGCAGTGAACAGGAAAGGTAATAGAAGAGAAAAATATGCAGAAGTCCATCCTCTCTCCCAATCTGAACATGGGAGAGACTGTGAGAAAGAAAGAAAGGAGAACAAATGTTTTGGGGGGGTTTTTTGTGGCATAAATTTACTACCAGAAAGTGGGTCAACAATCAGTAAGAAGATTTCAGTACCTATCTGAATCTTCAATTCACAAGTGAAAAATATTTCTACCCCACTGGAAAGTCTCCAATCAGCTTCTCGGTGTTCTCACATCTACTAGCCTTCTCTCTCAATATATCACCGCACTTCTTCCCCCAAGTCTCTTTTACCCCTAACACTGCTAACATTGATTGTTGATTTTTTTTCCTGATTGTGACTTACCAATTTGATTTTAACCTTTGTATCTGTAATTGCTTGTATACACACTCTTCTTCCCCTACTGAGTATTCTTCCCACCAAATTATATCAAGTCTGTGTCCTAGTCTGATGCTGGAACCTGTAAAAGCAGGTAAGTTCTCACCTGGGAGATCTCCACAGCAGATGCTTCTTCCCATAGGGTTGTATAATGCCTTTTTGATCCTGATGCTGACCTGCACAATTAGATCACCTAACCTGACAAGTCAGAAAGGCTTTGACCCAGGTCACATGAGTGGTAGTTGTACCCTATCCAAGATCTTCTGACTCCATAGAAATAGCAGTAATAGCAATAATGGATGAAAAAAGCAGTTGGCAAGCAACGAGGAATATGTTTCTTGCCTTTTCTCAAACACTTCTGCTTGCAGCTGAACAGGGACATCAGTACAAGGAACAGTCAGTCCCCTAATATTTGTGCAAGAAAAGTCCCTTTAGGTAGATGTTCAAATAGCAAAGAAATAAGTAAATAAAGTATGAGTTGTTGTTGAGGAGTCATCAGTTGGAAAAATATTAAATATTTGAAAACAGCATTTCTAATGTATTTGATCAGCTCTGCCATTACAATAACCATCCTGAAATCACACACAAAGTCTGGGATGGCACTAAATTTTTTTCTTTTCCTATCACTCTGTTCACAGCAGCCTGACAGACTAAGAATATGAATGCCATGTTTTAACCTTGTTGGAGTTAAAAGGTGTTTGGGGAAAGAAGGAAGCAGTGTGTTTATAGCAGAAAGACTGTCCCCCTAAATTACAGAATAGCACAAGAATATTACAGGAGGAAAACCCCACAATGAAAAGCCCAGGTGAAAGAATGTCTTCTTGGCAGTAATTTAGAGCTGCTATGTTTCAGGAAACAAAAGCTGCCCGCTCCTGAAACCCCTCTATCTAAAGCTGTTAGCCAGAGCCAGCCAGCTGAAGAAAATGTGGAGAATTGAAAAAGCAAAGAAAAACACCACATCAAATGTGGCAAGTGAGAACCCCCCACTCAGGCATCCTTCAGCAGCTCTGAGGCACACACCACACATGACACTGGCACCCAGGGGTAAACACCGTGGGGGACAGCACATTGCCAGATCTCATCCCCCAGACAGCCTGGCAGTGCCTGTGCCAAAGCCACCACAACCACTTGAACTACATCAGACTAAACAAGCTCATTAAAGTGGCCTCTCAGATTTATAATGAAGGTTTCTCATTTATATAAGCCAAACTGGCACCCCTGGACTATACATCCATTTGATTTGAAACAGAAACAATGCCTAATTCTTCTATTCCTCACTGGTGTGGCTGATGAACAGTTTAATTTTGACTCCCACTGCAATTTAACACTATGGTGGTAAATTTCAGTTTAAATAATTTTTACTCCTCTTCTGCTTTTTTCCATCCCTGCATTATCTATGGGTAAGATTGTTTGCACTGTAAAACCAACCCTGCCTACTTTTGTTATTTAAACCTGGATCAGGCAATTGATGTAGTCAAAAGCCCAGCACCACCAGCAATCAGACAGAAGCAGCACAGATGCAGGGACAGAAGCCTTTAAACTAGGAACATCACTGAGAAAAAAGTAAGAGACACACACCATCAGTGTCTTCTAGAAACACCAAATACTTTTTCCCCTGGGGAAACTAGTATTTTAAAATATGTGGCAGGGTAAGGTAGAACATATTTTCATCAGGGCATGTCCATTTGAATTTGTGCTGAGCTCAGGAGGACCAGGTGAGTTTGCATAATTAACAACCTGACTGTGCAACCCAAGTGCAAATGCAAATACTATTACTGCGAAGTCAACAGGAGATTGCTGTGTGTGTAAAGAAACCAAGGCTCGTCTATGAGTTTCATATGTGGCAGTGATGAATTCAGCCATGAAAATGTTTATAGGGTGGTGACATTTCTTTCTTTTTCTTTTTTTTTTTTTTTGAAATCTTAGGAATTAGTTGTGGCAGTGAAGTACAGAAAGTCAGGGAGCATTCCTATGACAACACCTTGCTGCTGGTGCAAAAAACACACATAAATTACACTTTGCAGAGCACTTGTGTTGTCACAAGCCCCACTGAAGACTTTGAAGGAGAAAAGGAATGAGGCAAGGGGAAGATCCCTTTCCGGAGGCTGGCAAACAACTCGAGCCATGTGGAGATACGAGCCCTACCTCAGATGTGCTAATGCTCTGGCTCCCCTCCAGGGATGCTATCGCAGCACTGAGCCTCCCCTCCCCTCCCTCTTGCCCAGAAAGTTGTGTAGTGCTGCTGCGGGCGCTGTTAGACAGATGCCCCTTGCCGCTCCGACCCAGGGAAGCCCCGCACGGCACGGGGAAGCGGAGATTTGCACAATACGCTTCTGCCTGACACTTGGCTGTGACGGTGCTTTGAGTTGTGGAGGGGTTTTTTCCGGATAAAAGGAGCTGCATGAACATACGTCCTGATTGCTACCCTGGGTTGCGTGCAAGCCCTCTGAGCAGGACTGATCTGTCATGGTGGGCAGTTCTTTGTCTGATGTGACCTGAAGTAATTAAAAGTGGCCCAGCAGGCTGGTGCCTCCCTCCCCCGTCTCTCCTCTCACTCTGTTTGCTGGCATTTACCCAAAACAACAGTGACTGATGGTTCCAAGAGGGCTGTCGCTGCTTTTCCTGCCATGATATGGCCATTGATCTGGCAGCATCTGCCAACTCATCAGCGCTCACTCTAATTCCCTGCATCCAGCTTTGGGGTTTTGTTTCTTCCCTTTTCTGCCTCCCACCCTCCCCCAGGCGATAATTGCTGTGAAGTAGAACTCCCCTTTGACCAGTCCAACGTGATCGAATTACCACCATGTCAGTGCTCAGCCTCAGGAGTGCTGGTAACCACACACTGACCTTGATGGAGGATGTTCAGCCCACTGTCAGGGCAGAGGGCTGAGCGCAGAGCACAAGAGCAGTCATTTTGCTCAGCCCTTGACTGTCCCTCCACTTGGAGCCCAAACTAGGAACCTGCCTCGAAGTTAATTCACAGTATGGCCCTAAATACAAGAGCCTGTTGCGTGTTGCTCATCTTTATCCTCACTTTTCCACACATACCAGCCGTGGGAAAGATCCACATCAACCACTAAGATGGAGTTATGCTCAGAAATTGCAATCATTGCAGCGAAGTTATTATCAAGAGACTGGATATGGCCTTTTTTCAAAGCATTAATGAACTCCAGAGCAAGAAGCACCTGTTGTAGCTTCAGAGATGTGAAGTGGGTCTGCCCTGAGTCAGCTCAGGGCGTGCAAGTGAGTGTGAGGGACTGCCCACAAATTTCCCTGGGGGAAAAGCACTTGTCGCCATTGGAGCCAAAAGAACAACCACCACCACTGATATGCTGCCTTTCATGTGGTCAGGTCATTATAAATGAATCCTTAGACCTCCAAGTTACACGAGCTGTAGGAAAAACATCATACGAGTTGGACAGATTCCAAAGGACTCACTACATTGCAGTTTTGGTGGACCAAGAGCATCCAGGGGATGCAGAACACACAGACAACACCAGCAGGGATGTCAGCCTGTTTTTGAGTGTCCAAAAGTATCTTTTTCCCCTCTTCTCTGTTAATGCATGATATAACTGTATACTGCCCACACATAATGTATATTTTACTATGGTTTTAAATTCAGCACTGGGCCAGACTAACCAGGAACCTCGTAACACTTCCTGTTTTCTGTTTTTTCTTCCTGTTATTTTTATTTCTCTTGGCTTGTTTTCAGATGGAGGTGTGTACACACAAAGCAAAGTGATACCACTTTCATGTCATGTAGGTGTATGGGTGACTGCTCCATGAGGGACCCCTCTGGCTACCTGTGCATCCTGGGATGTATCCTGCAGGCTCACTAGTCACCTGATCCTCTTCCACATTGCAGCACGCCAGGTTGCCCAAATCACACTTACACATCGTCATCATGCACCCACCAGAGGCAATCACATCCATGAGCTCCTCTGCCTTAGAGAGAAGGAACAACTTTTAGCTTCTCACTAAACATCTAGAAAACTATTTTGGTCCAGCTCTTTTCTTTCTCAGTCCCCACTCGTCCATATGATCAGCCTATCAAATTCAGCTGAAAACGTGACCTTTACAATGACAGGTATTTAAGTATCATCCACAAAATACTCAACCAGCTTAAAAGCATCTTAAACATGCTGGGATTTGTGAGGAGTATTGCAACACCAGTTTCCTCCCTATAGTAAGTTCCACGTTTCCAGGAGGGAGGAGAATCAGGGTGCTTGGTGCTGTGTCCTCTGCTGCTTTTGGCTCTTCCTCCTTCCCTGCAGTGCTGCATGGAGCAGAGGGAAGGAGGTGAGGGCACATCTGGCTGTCCCATTTCAGCCTCGCTGGGGGTTTTCACCAAGCACCACGTGCAGCAGCAGCAGCAGCAGCAGCAGATGCACTCAGGGGCCGCATGTGGCTCGTCAGCTGCACTTTCATCACGCTGCATGGCGGCTTGGGTTGAAAGGAGCAGTCAGCTGTGCCGTTTTCTTTGGGCCCGAGAACGCTCCACGAAATCTGAAACTCACATTTCGTCCAGATGCACCAGTGCTGCTGCTGAGATAGGCGTGGCGGATGCAGCCCCTGGAGGCTGACTCGACCCTGCAGGCATCCCACAGGCTCCAGACCGGCAGAGCTGAACTGCAGCTCACTCTCTGGGGGCAGCGAGTGGGCTGACCACAGAGGAGCTGGAAAGGCAGGCGGTCTTGCCTTTCAAGTGCCACATGGACAGCAGTCAGGAGGACTCCTGATCAGCACCACTCTATAGTGACCTTCTTGATGAAAATTGTGATTTTGAAGCAAATGTATAGAGATATACTTAGAGATGCAGGAGAGAAATGGATTTTTTTGCCCACTGCTCGCAGGGATGTTTTGGCTCTTAGACTGAGCTGACTTATATGCAGACTCCCCCCAAAAGAGGTGGAGAGTCCTGCCCTTAGCCCAGCATCTGTGTTGTCTCCCTTCTGTTAGTGTGTGTGGCAGTGAGGTCATGCAGAGCGACAACCTAATCCACCTGGACAGTATTCCTAGCAAGAAATAGTGATGGCTTTTCAACTGGAGCAGTCCTGACAGCAACAGACCTTCCTCACCCCAAATGACTGCTGCTATAGAGGTGTAGAAACAAGGAGAGGCAGCAAAATCTACATGCACAACTTGGAAGAAAAGGAAGCAGACCTTCTAAAGAAGTCTAGAACTACTTACCTAAATATTTGCTTTTTTAAATAGCACTCTTCCACAGTCTAACCACTCAGGTGGTAAATGTGTTTCTTAAGATTACTTGTGTGATTCCCTTATTTAGGGATCACAAGTGTCCAAAGATGGTATTAGTTTCACCTGCAGAAAAAAAATACTTTCAATTTATTTTCTGTCATTGAGGCAGAGGCTGCATTTTTTACAAAGTTCCCAGGGAGTATTTGGAGACATCCCTGGTCTGGTGAGACTACAAGACAAACACTTTATGCAGAGCCAGAAGAACTCTGCTGACTCCCAAAAACTAATACTATAATAATGAATAGCAAATGTGGGTCAGATGCTCAGCTAAGACAAACGATCATTGCTTGTCACTCCTTGGCAGAACTCAAGTGGTTTACACCAGAAAGGACCAGGGTTTCTCCCTCTACCCAAGGATATCTATAGAGGAATTCTTATTTGCTGGGATGGCATAAAGCTGTTATGGACATGAATTTGGGATGCCTGCTCCACTCATGATTAATGAGCCCACAAGTGAGTTATATTAGTCACTTTGGCATGACTGACACTTGGATTTTTAATGTGCCACAACACTGCCTCTTGTTCATGTGAAAGGATTTACAGGCACAAACCCTAAATCTGAGACTTTAATAAAGTCTGCTTTCTTAATCTCTTGACCTGTACTGATAATTTGTCTTTGCAGAGACCTAGAAGGGAAAATAAATAAAAATGGTGCATTTTAAAATGTCTAAGCAACTCCATAAAATAGCAGTTCTGTCAGTCAGTATGATTTTAAAATCTTGTTTTTCTCCTCTGGAAAGAAGGATTTCTCAGCCATCCATTAGCAGAAAGCCTTCTTTTCAAGCACTCATAATGATATATATTGATATTTGTTTCTTACAACTGTCACTTTTCCAGGGATTTAATATTGTACATACAGCAAAGCCAGCCAACAGACTAATTGATTGATTGCATGGTTGATTTTCGAGTGGAAGCAGGATTTTGTATTTGAAAAGGAAATTTTTGCTCTTGGCCAATGTGGAAGCTTAAAGGAAATTGGCTGAGGTATGAAATCTCAGATATATGTTCGCATTTACAAGTAGATAAATTTGTTCTAATTAGAGTTGAGATTTCCAGCTATGTAATCCCAGGGGAATTTGCAACCAAAAAGTTGTTCTCGAAGAAAAGTCTTCTTAACCAACCAAGGCTAGAGACCGAGGTGATCAAAGGTGAAAGTTAGATTTAGAACAATCTGGCACCTGCTTCAGCAGCTTACCACATGGGTGTATGGTCACCTCATAGGGCATAAATCCACGCATGTGTGCGTATCAAATACAGACACAAATCTGAGAATGAACTCACTTTAACACTTAAAAGCTTGACTCAGCAGGAAAATTACACTGCTATAAACTGAAGTGTAAATCTAAATTCTTACAACCACTCAGGCAGTGTTGTCCATGGGTATCCTTGCTCAGCGGTTGGCCATGTACTGTGGTGCAAGCACCTGGTGAGATTTTGCACTGCAGGCAGTTCTTAACTCTCTACTTCAGCTGTAAAAGGCAGTTTAAGTGATGTAAACTGCAGGCACAAAACACCTATTTATTTACACTGGCTACTTCATTTCCACCATGACATGGAGTTAGTTAAGGCTGAATTGAAAAAGTGACCACAGGTATCTATGGAGATAGTTCAATAAATGAATATTGCACTCACAGCCACAAACTCATTTTCACTCAGGAGGTGAATGGACCCAGGAAAGTGGGTCTGAGAACACTCTTGACATTTTCGTTCTGTTGGATAAAGGCAGAGGCTGAAGAGAGAGGTTGCAAAGCCTGAAGAGATGGAAGTCATGTAAAAGCTGCTTCCAACCGTGTGTAAAATGTTTTGCTACTCTGGTGCCATAACAGTTCGACACTGGGTTGGCAGGGTTGTGCCTCTGTGCCAGCTCCTCAAGAGGTAAAGGACAGCTTTCCTTGAACTGCCAAGCCTGCTCCTGTGGTCAGATATGATTGAAGAGGTGACAGGGGCTGGGACTTGTGAGGCTGGTTTGTTTTCAGAGGTCTTAGAGGTGTTTTATTCGGTTCCAAGTTAGTGACATCTGCTTGGACTCAGATCCTCATGAGGCTCTTATTCCTGTATATTATTTACAGTGTACCTCTTTTCCAGGGGCAAATGCCTAAGGATTTTGTAGTTGGCTTTTTTTGTAGAGAAACAGCTCTAGCATGTAGAATAATCTCAGTTAAATGAAAGATGGAAATAAAGGAGAGAAGGGTTAGAAGAAGAGCAGATAGGAAAATATCAAATACAGCTAATAATAAAGCAAAGTGTCCAGATGATTTATTTTCTTTCTTTCACTGATGCCTTTTGCCAATGTTAAATATGAAAAAGAAGAGAGACCAAAACTTGTGATACCAACAGGTCCTCCCTGCTGCTCTACTAAACTTCAGGGAAGTTCAGCTTCAAACTTTATAGCTTTCTCCTTTTTGATATTAAATAAAATATCCTAGCATTTGCCAACACTTACATTCCTCAGCAAATCTATCTGCTGCTGTGCTGTTTCCATGGAGGCTGAGCTCACCAGCTTTTGCACTATTTGGATGCTCATGCACATTTTCAGCCAACTTGAAGGCACACCTGAGGAACTGTAATGACCCTCTTGTCAGAAAACCTTCCGTAGCTTGGTACCTGCACCTGACCAAGCTCACTGCAGGGCTGAATCTTGAAGCAATAACTTCAGCTAGAGAAGGGCCGTGCCAAAGGGAGAAGCATTTAGCTAAGGAACCTAGTCTTTGTTAGCATGCAAACACACATCATGAGTTTAGGAATGAACTTCTGATTCTGTGTACTTCCCACTTACTCTCATTATCAGGAGAGGACAAAAGTCTCAAGATGCTAAAAAACTTATATAGTGGGTCCCTCCTCCCCAGGTTTGCTTATTGTGTGCTTTTAGAGAATGGTCAGCTTGCTGTCCTGGCCACTGGCACCCCAGTCCTGCTCTGCCCAGCCCCCTCCAGAGCTCACTTCCCCCTCAGTTTTGTCAGCGTAACTGCACATGAAAGGGCTCTCTAACCCAACTGCTGAAGTGATGAGAGTTACAAAAATAAACATAGTACTGGAAGTGTTGAGGCTGACCCAGATTACTGTGACAGAACTGGGTTAGGGAGCACCTCCAACCTGCAGCTATGGCAGCAGACACAAAGCGGGGATGATGTTTAGCAGGGTGAAAAAAGACAGCTGGGGCACAGGAGTGCCCTGAAAGTGGGTTCATCTGAGGCCAGAAAAGCACATTAACCCCTGCTTTAAACAGTACCTGCTGTCAAGAGACCCTCATTTTTTAGCTGTGTGAGCTGTTCCCTATGATACAAGCATTCAAGGAGGCTTTTCAGTGATAACAGCAGTGAAGCTAAAAGAAGGAACGAAGACAAGGAGGGACACAGTGAGAGGCTGATAGGAGATGAAGGTTGTTCTTGTTTTAGTATCTAGTCAAAAGACTCTTCTGAATTACTTACAAGCAAAAGAAAAGCCCTCTTCTTGTGCCAGAACTTTAGAAGATGGGTTGGTTTTCTCAAACCAAAAGAAGCTCCAGGCTAGTGATGAACTCTGCCATCTTAGCAAACACCTCTGAACTGAAGTCCATCCCTCACCCAGCATGGGCATTTCCCCCTCTCCTGGCACTTGCTAGTGCAGACACTTGAGTCAGTGAAGGTTAGACCCTTTAAAATCTCTGCAGCCTTACTCTGGTCATGTGCTAGAATAGATTATTACAAAGATAGGAACAATTATTACAAAGAAAATAAGGTTCCAGTTTCTTGGAAACCCTCTTCTGTGACAGGTTGTAAATCAAATGGTATCAGAAGTAAATATTTTTTCACAGAAGGGGAGAAAAGGACAAAGCCTCTGCCCTTTCTTATTTGTGATAGGGATGAGTGGAAAAGCAGAAAAACTGGGACTGGAAAGAAACCAGGCAATCCCCCAAGGGGAAACTGCATGTCTTTGTAAAGAGAGGGAATATGTCAGATCCATCCCAGAAGTCAAGGTTGGGAGAGGAAAAGAAGATATGGGAGAAGAGGCAGAAAGACCAGCTCTGTTTTTCCAGACCACCTGGAGCTTTCATGGAAGTGTGCCTCCCATGAGAAAAGTGTCCTGCTCAGAGAGCTCCATCCAAGGGAAGTCGCCAAAGGCAGGAAGTAAGGCCAGGAAAAAAGTCTTCAGCACTAGAACACAATTAAGACATGATATTAAGGGGAAGCTATTTGCATTTGGTTAACAGGTTGTATTAGTGTAACAAAATCCTACAATTACGCTCTAGACATCAATTCTGGACATCACCTACTGATGAACTCCTGGTTGTTCCTCATGAATAATGTGTATATAGGTGATACAAAGCATTCCTTCAATAGCAACTTCAGACCAGTTTGAGGGTGTTGGTTTTGTAGTCACCCCTGGAAAGACTGGGCTCTGAGTCAAATTGTAACAGGGTCACTCCCCTGTAACTGGTTAAAAGCACCTCTCATTCTTAGCAGCACGCCTTCAGGTCTCAACTTTTTGCATCAGGTAATGAGAGCAAGGTGATCAGAGATATTAATAGTCATCACATCCAGCTGGAAGGTGGGAAGCTGAGTGCAAACATGAACATCTTGCTTAAATGAGTTTTGTCTCTGAGTTTAGTGAAAGGACCTAAGTGCACGGGAGAGAAAGTCATTTTCATTTCCAGTAATATTTTATTGATTTACTTCATATAATGCAGTTCAATAACTCATGCCCCAAACAGATGAAACTTCAGCTTCATAAATAGGTATTAATCTCAAGTAAATTACTGATGAGTTTTAATTAAGCAATAAGATGGAACAGCCCGTACAGTCAGGCAGATTAATGGCACACCTTGGACACACACCAAGGCACAGGAAGGCACAGGGCAAAATAAAGGGCTTCCAGTCCACTCATGGCATGATATCAATCAGCAGAACAGTAAACCCAAACAGATCCTCAGAGTATTGACATAGTCAAGGGCTTGACTGTTGCTCCAGCCTTGACCATGCACCTTCCAACAGTTTGTTTAAAAGAAAATGTGGCAGAAACTGAGCTCTCAGATTCTTCCAAGCAGCAGGCCATTGTGATTGCATCACTGTTTGCCTCTTTCCTATTCATGCCAGTATTAGCAGCAGAAGCATTGGAGAAGGTGTATAATGCAAGAAACTCACCAAGCAGAGAGATGTCTGCAAATCCCTCAAATACACCGTGTACTTCAGTGCAAGATGAAAACAATTCTGCACATTTTAGGGGGCATCCTTCTGATTTCGTTTATGGTGCTGTAAATTAGGAGGGACTCCATGGAGGACAACAGAACTAAAAGACTGTGAAATTAATGTAAGGGAGAAAAGGGGGGAGGGTGGGGGGGAACTCTATATATTTCTCTCCCTGCACACCAGTGTCACAGTCTGCTTCCTGGTTTATCAAAGCATGCTATGGCCCTTTCTATTTGCCACTAGAAAAGCAGACTATTAGCATACAGCTGCACCTCTTAGGAGAGCAAAACAGAAAGAACTGGAGTTTTGGTAGTGTGGTGTTTTTATGTTGTTTTGTGGGGTTTTTTCACAACAGGCAACATAAAATACACAGAAGAAGGAGACATGTCAAAGCAGGTTCTCTATCAACTACAGTTGATTTCATTCAATTCATTTCAGCAGTGGAATGACACTGACTTACTGTAGATGATCAATTTATATCAGTTTTCCCCCACTTCTCTCTCTCCCTGGGTCCAGAGGGATTGAAAACAAGCACTGAAGAGAAAACAACATACAAGGCCAAAGAAATTCAAGTGGCAGAGAACCTGGTGGAAGGAGAATGCAGCAATGTTTAGCAATGCAAAGACTGTGCCAGAGAGGGAAAAGGGAGACAGAGGACATTCCCACGAAACTCAGCAAAGTTTTCAGTGGAAAGGTGTTGCAGCTGAACAGCCTTGAACTGCTGAGCTCACCTCTGAGCCTCTGCTGAGAAGGGGAAGGAGTACATTTAAATGTGTAAATGGGGGACTCCCACTCTATATGCTGAGATTACAGGTTCATCATTATGTGAGGCCATTGGTCACATGTTCCCATTCCCTCCTTGCTGAGGGTCTTCCTAGTCTCCTGAATCCTGGAGCTCCATTCCCACTGTTCTCCCTTTGCCTCAGCAGAATCCCTCCCTCCCACCACCACAGGAATTGCCTGTAATCTCCTTTTGTTGTTTTAACTCCTTTCCTCATATATCCCTTCACCACTGATTTTGTGGGCTCTGCTTTGTCAGGGCGAGAGGAAGAAAAGAGTTATTGGCTGTTGATTATTAGCACCAAGGACTTCAGCCCCAAGGATAACGGCCCTTGCTGATTAAAGTGCTGACTGTGGCCATCAAAACACTTTCTAGTTTAATAGTACTCTTCCTGTCTGCTCTGTCCACCCTTCTAATCCAAATGAAAAAGTCCAGAGCAGGCAGGAAACTTTGACAATGAAAATCAGATCTTTTGTGGGACTGTTACAAATAAAGCATTTGTTGGGAACATTGTTGTTGAGTGAAATACGATTGGTTGTTTCATGGGGCAGCTGAAGGAACAACCAAGTCAGCTGTTCCATCATAGACTGCCTCTGACAGCAGTAGGCTCTGCCTGAGGTGAGGTGAGCAGACAGAAGTCAGCAACCTCTACAGCCACCTCCACTGAATCCAACAGACAGCATGAGTCAGCGGGTCTTGAACGTGTCAGGATGCCCTGCTAATTTTTCTCCTAAATTCAGCACTTTGAGGGTTCTCACCCAAACACCAGAATAATAGATTGCACGAGACCCATTTTTTTTCACTATTCACTCTGCAGTTCTGCTACCCTCCCTGCACACACGCACAGACACAGCACACCCGCTCTCCCCATCTGACCTACTGGCAGCCCAGCTATATCCATCCTAGCAAAGTCCTCTAGGGCAGATGTAAGTAAAACCAGACAAAAGTGCTTTGGGTAGTGCACCTTTTAGTCTGGTTCAATGATGTGAATGAACTCTGTCAGGGAAAAAAAATGTTTGTTTTTATGTTTCATTTTGGTTTACTGCAGCTTCCATAAAAATATAGCTGGAAATGTCACAGCAGAATCACACCCTGACTGACAATGAAATACCAGCTACATCTCTAGCATAAATCTTGCATAAAGTACCAAGGTTTAGTTTCCAGGGCAAAGGGAAGCACACAGACCCAGCAGGCAAGAATTTATAGGAAAAGAAAGAAGAAAACAATTACATTATTAAATAGATATTCATTCATGTACATTAGCAGACAATGCTGCATCCCATTAGTAGTCACTCCTACAACAGTAAGAATTTTTCTGTCTGTTTAAGGCCTCTGGATAAAGCTGCCAACTGTTGAATGGAAAAAGCTCCAATGAAAATATTTAGTTTTGGCAGAGACAAGGCCACCTACAAAGCTTTCCATTTCCCTTTTTTCCCCTCGTTTTCCCTCTCCCAACCTCCTTGCAGCCATTAATTTACTAGCAGCAGCTGTGATTGTCTGAGATATGCAGAGAAGCATAAGACCATCCTGTGCCTCATGCCAATGCTGTTAGTTCAGGAATATTACGGGATTATTTTTTAAGATGTTCCTCCTCTTCTATGTAAGGCTGGAATTGAAAAAAAAGGAACTTAAGAGGATTTTCATGCAGTGTGTTTGTTATTCATTTTGTTGTTGCCACAGCATGTGGGATTTGTGTGCATTTAAGATATCAACTTAACTATGTTCCCTTCACTTCATTATTTGTGTTTGCCAGCTGATGGAATGCCAAGGTGAAATAACTGAATCAAAGAAGATTTAAAGTAAATAGCTTTTAGAATATGGGGCAAACAATGTAATACTAGTGCAGTGGTTAGGGATGGGGGAGAGGAGGGCAGGAGAAGAGGTATCGTGCACTGTTTTAATAGAAGGTGACTCTACAAAAGACTAATTCTGGGAGAAACCAGCTGTCTTGATAAAAATCATCTCAAATGTTTTGAGAGATTTCTGTTGTCATCAGTCCTTTCTTTCAAAGGACTGCTGCACTCAGGTTTTATTTGGCTATATCTTTTACTGTGTTCTGAAACACATTCCGATCATTAGTTTTCCTTAGGAGGATAACTAAAATAAACTACTTCATTGTGCCATAGAGCTTTTTTTTTTTGTCCAATTTGCACTGCTTCTTTACCAGATAGGCCTTATCAGTGCATGACCTTCAGATTTTGCCCTTCATCTGCTCATTCTCTGACTTTTTTTCTTTACAGGTACAAAGAATGTAAAGACTCAAAGTTGGACATGGTGTATAAGCCCTGGCTACGTGCTCTGTGCCCTTACCTCTTTGTTTTGGAGAGTCTTATTGAGTAAGATGATGTGTTATTCACAAAGGCAGGTGTGTGACATTACTGTTTTCTAGCTGGGTAGGTAAAATCTACTATCACACACCTATCTAAAATTTCATTACTCAAGGAGAGTGACAGTGGTCAGTAGTAAAAGTTCTAGAGAGAAGAACGAGACATTCTGTTCCTGCAAATAATGAAATAATTTGGATCTTGAAGAGCTGACTTCTGTCAGGAATTCTCCCTACTTGTACTTTAAGCACTTCAAGGCTATGGTAACTTATTTTCATTCTTTTAAATAATAAAAACAATATTTCATCTAGGAAATACACTAGTGTGAAGAATTCAGAAAAATTATCTCTTTATAGCTCGCTCTCTCCTCCATCCAGATTTTGGAAATGAGAATATTTATTAACAGTGGCAAATTGGAAAAGACACGGCCCGGTGAAGGGGAAAAGTTATTGTTACTCCTTGTAAAAATCTTTTCTGAACAGTTTCAAAAGTCGTGGACCTGCCAAGGGAGCCTTAATAGGAAAGAAAAGGAAAGGAGCTGCAGCTTCTGGAATCAGATAAATATCCTGTAAAGTGTGAAGAGCCAGTGGCTGAGTTACCATGCAAAGGCCTGATTTCAAAATGGCTTGCTTGCTGACCCCCAAACCTTGCTGCCTTCGGAGTCGCTGCTCCTAATATTGAGTTTAACCTTAAAATGGCATCAGGAAGCCTAGAGCTGTGATCCCCATTTTACAGGTAGGGGGGCAGCATGAAGGCTCAGAGCAGGGAGGAGATGGATGCAGATCTCCCAAGTGCTTAGTTAGTGTCTCAACCACAAGTGAAGCCCAATCCCCACGAACCCTTTGAGTGGCACATGTCACCTGATAGTCCCAGCTGTCACAGTGCCAGTGCTGCCACTGGCTGTGCCCAGACTGTGCCAGTGTACCTGCCTTTCTGCCAGCAAGGGTAATGACAGCGGGGAAAACGGGGGCAGCAGGGGCTTTGGCACAGAGTAGCAGTCAAACCACATAAGTAGGATCCCTGGAGTGTTTGAATGCTGGTTGCTAGCAAATGTTTGAGTGCCAGCAGTAACACAGGCACAGCTGCTGTTGCCCACAGCTCTCGGGGTAGTGTAAGCCATGACACAATCACACCTGTGCTCCTCTCTGAGCCTTTTGGTCATCGCTCTTGAGTCACAGCCCAGGGGCGCTGGACAAGATGTTATGAGACCATGGCTTGAGACAGGTCATTCCACTTCTGTACTTCCACTTCTCAAGGGTTTACAGCTCTAATAATTATTCCTACATTATCATTGAATCTTCTGATTCTGTTTACCATACAGCTTACTAGGATGCTGTGTATTGCTCTCAAGTAGTTTTACTTTTTTAACCTCCACTGTTTACAAAACCCCACTTAAGAGGCTGAAAATAAAATTTCATTATTGATTTATTTTCTTTTTTCATTTGGTGAACATTGATTTTTTTTCCTTGTGTTTTTAATGGAGCTTGAAATTAACATGAATCTGTTTGTTCAGATCCCTGTTTGAATTAGTCTAGTTTTAGTAATAAAGTTAGGTAGCTGTTACCTTGGAAACAGAGCTCTGTTTTAGCAAACACTTTAACTAACATGAGGACCTACACAAACAGGAGTACTAAAACCAAATTCCCTAGTAAGAGATTGTTGGATGCTGGTATCAGCCTTTACCTTCAGCCCAGAACATGTCACCTGCCTGATGGCAATCATACAAAGAATGTGGTAAATCAGGGGCTTTGGCTGTTTCACAATGTTCAAGTTCTTGCAGGTGCTTCTTTTCCGTATCTATCGACCGGTGCCATGTTGTCAGTCAGCATTAAGGATTCCCTGCTTCTCACTATCCCTTAATTGCCAAGCTAATCTGAACTCCTCGGCTTAGCTGTGTGATCCTGTAAAGGTGCAGGCATACTGTGTGTACCTCTGATTCCACAGCAGTATAATATCCAAGGCATTGGGCACGATTGTCATGGCAGGATGGCCACAGGGAGCTGATGATTAGTTGCAGGGATATACTATGCTACTACAAATAGACAGGTTTGAACAGTAGCCCGCATACCTGGAAATGGATTAGGCCTCATCTTCTGCAGAAGTGCAGGAGGGAGCCTCGAGACAAAAACACTGAAATGTATGTGACAGTTCAGAGAGCAGTGGTACAAACACTCAGGCAGAATATATCCCACAGGCAAAACTAGAAAGCAGTTGTCCATACACAGCAACTTCACTGGACTAAACAAGAGAGAGAATAGACTGAGACAGCTGTGTTAAGCTTTATCGCCTGAAAATTGCTATTTCAATCAGTTAGATAGGATTAATTTTTCTTAGTTTCTTTATTTTCCAGGAATATCCAACTGGTGCACCAGGATAGGATCACTCCTCTTCTTTCTCCCCCATGAAAGAAGTATCTAACAAAGACCAAAAATCCTCTGGGAGAGCAGAAGTGCTTTAACATCTCCTTCAGAGGTGTGATTCATGTACCTGTGACTTTCTTTGACCATGAGGCTAAAGGTGCCTCAGCCATGCTTGCTCAGATTCCAATTAAAAATAAATAAAAGTAAACTGCTGAAGGAGAGATGGCATGCTGTTCTGCTGAGGTTTGTTGTTTTTGATTGTTTCTGGGTTCCAATATCACCTTCAAACAATCCAAAACTTGTAGCTTTGCAAAAACACCAACTGGCTGGTTACTTATTTAGCTCGGTGTATCTCTTGTGGACAGGCAGCAGAACAATGAATAAGGGAAGATAATGCTTAGTGTAACCTCGGCATTAACATATGCAGCATAATAGATGAGTGGCCACCACATTTGAAGAGCAGTTCATGAAGCAAAGTAGAAATGATGTGTGTGCAGGATATAATTACAGCAGTAATGTAATAACATTCCATGTTAGATTATTAGGGGTCTATTCTGCCCTTGACATGCCTACATAACTCCCATTAATGTTAATTGAGGTTATGCACGTGAATCAGCAACTGAGCAAATCACTAAATTAATTACATGTAAAGTACCTGTTTCATTTTTTCTAACCTGCTGATATGTTTGGTTGGTGCAAATGCTTATAGTCCAGGAATGAATTACCACAGAGTGGAGGAAACGGGATGTGGGAAAGACTACCTGGATTTTAAAACCCCATCAAATGAAATTAAGTTCTGAAAAATAGGCAAGGGATAGTGGGAACATTAATTCCTAGACAGGGCTTCCTGTACATTCCTCAGAAACCCTGGGGCTCTGTTTGAATAATCTAGGAGAGACTCTTGCTTTTCTGTAGCACCTCCTGCAGAGTACTGGAGCTTGGGTTATCTGGAGCTTTGGTAAACAAAGGTGTAAAACACTGGCTCTGCAGGGAAAGGCAGCAGCTATTGTGAGTGCAGCCATAAGACCAACAACAGGCTTGGATAAGGCATGCAGCTACTATTTCTTTTCCTGCTTGGCAATCACAACCCCCACTTTCTGTCCAGGAATGCTTTGATCAAGCAGAATTGATGACAAGGATCTGTGCGATGACAAAGTCTGCACATGGTGGGAGAAGTTTGGGCTAGAAATTTAAAGTGTGTGTTTCACTGAAGGGCCTCATTCTGCAAACACTTATCTTAGAGTCTGAAAGGTGGAGATTGTTACATGAGAAACTGAATCAACCTTCTCTCACTCTTTGTTTCATTTTTGGTTTAAGCACCAAGAGCTCTTGAGTTTTCCGTACTCCTGAGCTGCTAAAACTGGGTGCAAAGAACAGAAAGTGCTTCCTGGAGAAAGGAGCAGGGGTAGTAAATACCCTCCATCATCTTTATCTCTAATATTGCCTACTTCTGATGCTGTAACTGGAGCAGAGTTGGATTGTCAGCCTTTTCCACAGCAGGACCCCCCTGGAATCCCCTTCTCAGCTGGGCAGGATCTAGAAGGGATTCCCCCACCCATTTAGCAACCCGAGAAGGCCCGGATGGTCATAAAACCCTGGCACCTGTTTGTGGTCCCCCATCGGGAGGAGGGATAACTGCCTCACACTCAGACTTCCTGAAATAGAGCAATATCCACCATACAACCAACAGAGCCCCCTTGCTCCAGATTAGATAAGCTGCCTGAGCTTTGAAATTTTTATTTCACATGGAGTAAACAACCTCTCTGGTTTCATCTGGACCTCCCTGAAAGAGCAGCTTCTGGAGTGACTTTAGTTACTGGATCTCCACTGCCCCCACACATAGCTTGTGGCCCAGTTCCCTGTGTGTACTGGGTGGCACTGGAGCATGTTGGACGTGCTTAGCCATGTAAAGAGGCCTGGCTTCAAAGAGTTAGGCTTACAGGATCACTGCCTGCCTGACAGGCAAAGGGGAACTTAAGTTTCACCTCAAGACAGTGCAGACACAGCTGCTGAAGTAAAGTGAAGCTAACCCTGGTCAACTGCACAGCAGATGGGGTTGCCAATTTAATTATCAGTAGCATTACTTTCTGTAGTTCTTAATAGAAATTTATACCCATTTATTTGTAATAATTTGCACTTAGGAGTACCATGTCATCACTGGCGGTATAAAGAGGGCCAACTGCAGGTATAAGCAAGGTGAGCAGTTGCCCAATCTGGCAGACAAAAGAAAGTGGTAAAATTGCAGCTTTAAGTGAGATCTCACCACAGTGGCCATGGCATCATCCTTAGCTGGCATTGGTTCAGTGGCAATGGCACAGCTATTCCCACAGGTCCTATTCTTCGTGAGGAATAATGAGCAGTGATGGCTCTGCTGCCTTGGTGCCTGGCTTACTGCTGTCTCCCTCCCTCCTCTCTCCCTCACAGAAGAAGACAGACAGCTTATATAGAAATTATGCTTCCCTGTGGCAGGGAAATAAAAGTGGGATAGAATAAAGGTGTCTAGAGACAAAACCACATTTCTTCCTCCCCCCTCACTGATCTTTGGTATGTGTCTCAACATTGGCTGGGTGGACCCCATCAGCAGGACTGGGGCATCAACTGCAGGGCTGAGGAAGCTGTGCTCAATGCGTCTTCGAAATGCTGAAGAGAGATGGTGCTTAAAGAATTTGCTCTGCTGCAGCAAAGGAACCTCAGTGCAGGTGAGATGGTCTACTTTACCCTCCTCACACCCAGCACTGGGTACACTGCTAAGGAATTGGAAGTTGTCATGGAGAAAGGACTGGTCTTTGTCACAGAAAACTGAAAAAGTAGCACCTGAAAAAATGAGAGTATAGAGAACAGATACTCAGATGCCAAAAAAGATTTTTGATGCTTAACTTCAGCTTTCATGTTTAACAATACAATTATTTGCTTGAGAAGCAAAATGACTTGTTCATCCTTTGGTTCTATTCAGTTAAGTCTACAGATGTCTCAAAAAAGCATTCAAGGTTATAGAATTGATATTTTAAGAAGGAAAGCTGGACCTTGTGGACATAGGACTGGCTTTCCACCTATGACTACATTCCTAAGTGTTCAGCTCAAAATCTCAGTGGCCACTCACTTCTATTTACAACTACAATTACAAAACAAAGCGAAAACAGCATATGAAAATGCAAATGCTCACTGGCAGGTTTCACCCTGTTTCGCCAAGGACAGCCATCTTACTGTTCTCATTCAAAAAAAAGGGGACTGGCACTCAGGAGAAGCTGTGAGTAGTCAGGCAGCCCCTAAATGGCAGATTCATTTAAATGAGCTCCTGTTCCTTATCATGTTGTGCAAGTTTCATCACCTGATGTGTGCATGGATCCTATTCACATAAGAGGTCGGTTTCAAGATATCAGAAAACCGTATCATGACTTCATGGCTCCAGTATGTACTGCCTTTCTAAGACATCCCCTATGCATACAGGCTCAGTGGTCTAAAGGTTAAATATCCAGGTATCAAACATCCAGTAGCTGGAAATTTTACTCTGCAATTCCACAGATTAATTGACCTGAACTCTTCTGCACTTTATGGCATATTAGAAATCACACCTTTCCAGGACCACTCCTTTTGCATTACCGATTGCACTTCAGCCTAAATATTCAACTCCAGTTTGTTCTGCTTAATAAAATTCTGGGCACATCTGTGCTGGGAAATAAGTGATAAATAATGTGAATAGATGACAGGTCAGGGCACTGCAAATAGAGCCAGCCGAATCAAAGAGAACGTGCAAGATTCAGATATTCATGACACTGAAGTCTGAGCAGTGGTGCACAGAATTGTGCTGTGGCTCCCTCACATGGACGGGGCTGTTATGGAGGCTCCCACTGAGGCCAGTGAGACTTTTCACTTAACTAAGTTTCTGCCTCTATGTATAATTATTGCAAGATACAGCCTAAAACCACTACCCTACACGGGAAAAAGGAATCCTTTCCACTCTTTATTCTTCATTGAATGTTATGGCTGTCTTGCTCAGCTCCACTTTTGGTCTGTTTTTGGGTGCTCCACAGGCAGTCCCCCATCCTCTTTGCAGTTAATCTCCCGCCCATTCCCAACCCACACAAGAGGCCTGACTGCATTACACCCATGAGATATGTCACTAATCCTGGGTTGTGGCGGTCAACAGCCAGAGCAGCGTGCCAGCCCTAGTGTGCCTCATCCCTGTGCCCATCTTTGCACTGAGGCTGACCAGCCTTGAGCCCCCGACATCCCCAGCTGAACACTGGGCTCCCACTCGCCCACGGTGCAGTCCCCAACAAGCAGCCACCACCAGCCAGTGACAGGACCCGAGGGAATGGCCTGAAGTTGTCTCACGGGAGGTTTAGGTTGAATTTTTAGCAAAAGGTTCTTCACCCAGAGCAGGGATGGGCACTGGAACAGGCTCCCCAGGGCAGCAGTCGCAGCACCAAACCTGGCAGAGTTCAAGACGCATTTGGACAATTCTCTGAGGCACATGGTGTGACTTGGGGATGGCCCTGTGCAGGGCCAAGTGTTGGACTCGATAATCCCTTCCAACTCGGCATATTCTCTGGTTCTGTGAACCCAAAACCACAGCTCTCACACCGGAGAACAGCATCGCTCCACCTCACCCCTCGCAGCACTTCGCTCCTCACTCATCCCGANCCCAGATCGGAGGAGTGCGGGGCGGTGTAGGGGCGGTGCGGGGCAGGGCGGGTGGTTCGGGCGGGCAGCGCCGCCGAGCGTTCCCGGGGCGGTGGAGCTGGGGATGCGGTCGGTGGAGCCGGGGATGTGGTCGGTGGAGCCGGGGATGCGGGCGGTGGAGCCGGAGACAGCCCGGAGGGCCCGGCCAGCCCCGCAGCCCCGAGCCTGGGGCGCGGCCGCCACCTGCTGCCGTTCGGGGGAAGCGCCGGGCAGGAGGAGCCCACCCTGCGGGCGCGCCGGAGCTGCTGGGCACCCTCCTCCCTCGCAGCCCGACTTTGCCCTGCAAGCCCCCTGGAAGGAAGGGAAGCAAGATTCATCTCTGACGCACTGTTCGCCCCCGACTGTTTTCAGGCTTAAATTAAGGGCACAGTCTGGCTACAAGGGAGTGTAAATCTCCTGGGTGTCTCTGGGCAAGAGAACTCTGAAACACTCCAAATGGCACCAATGATTGGTCAGGAGCAGCTGGAACTAGACAGTGGAATAGGGCAGGAACAGGGCAAACCCCACCATTTTTTGCCATTCTTTTCCCTTTACTTTGCTTTTTACGTGCTAATACTACTCGTTTCACAGACAGATCCCAGGCTGAAGCAAATCACACCACATCATCGTAATATTCCCTCACACCCTCTCTCTTAAATGCTGTAGCTGCAGATTGCTGTCTGACATTTCCAAGATGTCAAGACCCTTCGAACAAGGTTTTTTTATTTTTCCATTGTGTAGGAGGTAATAAATTTATTATGGCAAATAATTATTACCACTGGAGTCAAAGAGTGGATAAACACTGTTATGAGTGACTTCCGAGCATGGCAAGAGCCAAGACCAGGAGAGAAGTTTCTCTTATGATCCTCCTTTGGTATCAAGATGTGTCACTGCTTTGTTCACAAGCATAAGAGCCAGGACACAGTCCTGTGAGTCTCAGAAAGGTGAAATAAGGCTGGAGAGGATGCTTACTTGGTTAGACAATATTTATTCCTCTGTACTTGTATTGATTACCTTTAGTATGAATAGCAATGACGTTCTTATCCTTCAAATGTTCATTCTAGTCAATAACAAAATTAATTTGTATACCAACAAATCTGCAACTATCCAGGAGGCAAATGAGCTCAGTATATAATAGAGGGGAGAGTTTTGGCAAAAGGGAGAGTGTAGAAAGAAGATTGCTCATAAGAATTATTGATAAAAGAATTATATGTTTAAAGAGCCCAATTCTCTATCTTGAAGCATTTTATACACTCAGTCCTCAGTGATATCTGCAACCATTTCAATAATCACTGTTTGCTGAAGAAAATTGATTTTAAAATCTCCCTGATTCATTTACAAATCACTATTATTTTTCTGTAGCAAAGTAGCACCCCAGAGTCTGAGGCAGATCAGGGCTCTGCTGGGGGAGGTGCCATGTAAACTCGTGATAACATCACCGAGGAACTGGATTTCTAAACCTCATAGCTCAAAAGATTCATGAGTATATATTTGTGTGTGTGGTACTGAATGACTGCACTAAAGTCAACACTTGAGATAAAAGCATTTATTTATTAGAGCCTACACAGGCTCTTAAGCACTGAAAGGCACCTTAAAAAAGCTTGCATCCACACATAAAAGTCTCTAACTCACTCAAACACCAAATTCAGCAGGGGTTGTAGCTACCATGTACCTTCTGAACTCCTTAGAGGTGCAGAGAAGCTGAGGGAATTGCTCAAGTACAATTCACAGGCACTTTTGGCCTCTGCATGTGCAACCCAAAGCTGAGGGCAAAGAGGGCCCAGACAAAGGAGATGTGCAGGGGTGCAGTAGAATGCAAACACCTTGGATTGCTGAGCTTGAGAAACAGTCTTGCATGGCAAATGCTCACTCATGCTGGTTCTGCTCAGGAAGTGAGGTGAACAGGCCCCTTCCCTCCCTGCAAGGAGGATTTGCTGGGTGATGTGTTAGCCTCAGAGCTGGGGCTGTAGGGGGTAAGAAGAACTAAACACAACTGGTCCAAGAAGTACAAGGAAAAATGAATTGAGGCACTTGCAATTTAAAAATGTTCCTACCAAAAACTGCCAGTATGGAAAAACAAGGCATAAAGAAACAGTATTACACAGGAAATATCTGACAGGAGGGGGAAATTATCAAACTTGCAGTGTCTGAGTAACAAGACTTACCTTAATCTCAACATTAACCAACGGGCAAAATGAATGAAATCACATTTCAAGGTCAGGTGATCCCTCGTCACAGACTGTGCCCACAGGGAAGAGAAAAGGAGTGTTTTGAACAATGCAAAGCACAAGGTAGAAGCAACTGATGTGGGGGAAATCTGCCTTCAGACAAAAGCCTGTTTGGAGCCAATGCACCTTAGGTTGAAACTCTGGGAGCACCTGGGTTCTGGTGCATGGACCTGGTGGTGCACTTTATCCAACATAAGCTGGGGAATACACACACAGAATGCACAAGGGCAAGGAATGTGGCTGTGACCTGGACACACCAGAGTATCTGTGGAGTTTGTCCATCTATCTCCAAAACATGTGAAGGACAATTCTTGAGCAAAACAGATGAACACACATGGAAAAGCTGCTCTGGACTCTGACCCAAAGCACAAGGCAATTAAGGGAAGTCCCCTATGGCAAACTACATGCCGTACCCACAGCTCCAGTGCATTTGATCAGTCTGCAACAAAAAAATATCAAAGATACAATGCGTGTCTTGAAGCATTCTGACAAGCATTTCACCATTAAGAAAAACAAGTGACAGCATACTTCTCTCTGATGGATGCTGTAAACCAATTTAATGGCCAAATATCCAGTCATAATGCTACCAGATTTCATGGTAACGCTGGATTTTTTCAAGTCTCAGCTTCTGGAAGCATTATGTGACTACGCAAAATGCCCAGTTTTGTTTTGGTTTTATTTTTACTTTAGTTTCTATTCTCTGTGTATCTGTAAAGAAAAGCTCAAAAGCCATGAATGCTGAAGGGACAAATTCAAACTTACATATATAATATATGCATACATAGACATATATATATATATCTACACACATGTATGTTTATCTATATATACTATAACCCCACTTAAAGGTTTGAATAGAATTTTTTAGAACCTGAGGGCTTGGCAGTACTGTGATCATCAATGTCCAGGCATGGCCCTTGGGGAGAAAAACATACGGGGTCATATTGCTGAACATGAAGGTACTACCAGTCACAAGAGTGACAGCACCAAATTCTTGGCTGCCAGAAACCAGCATAGCTCCACAGAATTCCACAGATCAGCAGCTGGGTCATGAACTAAATCCTGAAATCAGGGAAAACAGAAAAATCTGGGAATGCAGACTTTTCAGCTTGCTTCACACCCCTCCATCTTTTGTTAAACTTTTTTTTTCCTTTGGCATTTGCACAGAAAACATGTCAGTGTGTCTTTTACAGCACTCCAAGGAAGAAAATTCAAGCTGCTCTGCCTGATATTAAAAGATGTGGCATTTGGTAACAGTTGGATGCAATCCAATTGCTAAACTGCTGAACTGCAGTTTGTAATGCAAGCACATCTTGAAGGGAAAGCAGCAAAAGACAGATGAAAATGAAATTTATCAACGGGCATAAAAGAACATGTGAGCAGAAAGCAGCAGGAGGGGTATCCACTGTGTGAGAATGGAGAGGTGGATACCAAGCACAATAGCAGTGGTATTAGTTTATTTAAACACAGCCATATAATGAAGCTGAGCACTAGTGTCCCAATAAATTGTAGCAGAGGAATGAGCTTTGGAGTAAGTGAGTGGAAAGTACAGCATGTGGCCAAATGTGTGATGGCATGTGAAATGAGAGTGACCCACCTGGAATACTTCAGATGCTGAAGACCTTTGCTGGCTACTCACTCAAATGACAAAACGAAGTTGCAGTATGTAGGATTAATACACTTTAGAAGAAACAAATTCTCATGCTATTAAAAAGATCACAGTCTGGTCACAAAAGACTCATAGTTGTGTAACCCCCAAGTATTTAGCTGTTGAACAAGTTCATTTGTGTTGCATGCATTCCAGTGTTAATAAGTAAGGGTTGGATATCAACCTTATGCTTTGAATTTTCCCACATACTGTCAGTTTCAATCTGACTCTTGCCATTGCTATAGCATGGTTTTACTTTTAAAAGGAATGGTAAGGTCCTAGGGATATGACATCAGCCTTCCTAATGAGAGAACCAGAGGAAATAGGGCTGGAAGGGACCTTGCAAGGTCATCTAGTCCAGCCCTCTGCCCTAAGGCAGGATCAATTATACCCAAATCATTCCTGACAGAAGTTTGTCTACCCTGTTATTAAAAATGTCTGGCAATGAAGATCCCATAACCTCCCCAGGCAATCTGTTTCAGTATTTCACTACTGTTACAGATGGAAAGGCTGTCCTAATGTCTTCCTTAAATCTCCTTTGCTATGAATTAAATCCATTAGTTCTTTTTGTATTCCCAGTGGACACAGAGAACAATTTATTACTTTCCTCTTTGCAGTAAGTTTTACATGTCTGAAGACTGGTATCACATTCTTATTCCTTTCTCCATATCTCCTTTCTCCAGACATACAAACCCACTTCTTTCAGTCTGTCCTCACAGGTCATGTTTTCTAGACTTCTGATCAATACCACTGTTTTCTGTTGGATTTCCAATTGGACTTCATCTTTCATTTTTGAAGCATAGTGCACAAAAGTAGACATATTACTCCAGCTAAGGTCTAAAGAAGAGAATAAATAGGGAAGATTATTTCATAATTCTTCGCCATGACACATTATTTATAAAGCTGAAACTGCATTATCTTTCCTTACACTGTGGCCTGTGTTCAGTGTTCAATTCACAGCAGCCACAAATCCCCTCCTGCAGAGTAAGGACCACTGAGTCAGTTGCTACCACCATTTATGTATGTTGTTGGCTATAGGAATTCAGTGGCAAGACCCTGAAGTGTCCAACACTTAACTTGTTTGCATTTAAACTCACTCACCTCAGACTACCTTGTTCAGGTTTAGTAAGGAGCTTGGGTATCTATCAGTGTCATTTCATTGAGAGCAATGCAGTAACATCAGAAAATAATTTAGTCCAAGTTGCCCATCCAGTGTAGAGCAATTCAGCAATGGTTCTTACCACTAGTACCATGGTTAGTATATTCTGAAATATGAAACACAATTATGTCAGTTTAGAAGAGTTGAAGCAGCTTAAAATAGAGAAAATTATTCATGAAACATTATAGCTCAGAGGCGTCCCAGTAGGATGAAAGGTCTCCAACCTACCTGTACCCTGATGGCCATAATGCCCAGAGAGTGGGCACCACTCCCAATAACACCAAATTAGGATGAAATGGGACTTATATCCTATCAGATCTATCTTGATTAGTTGTCCAGAAAGAAAGTTCAATCTCTATTCATATCTGCAATGTAAGGAAATATATTGGTCCTACTATATAATCTTGAAATGTGCTATGAGGAATCCGCTAGTTTCTCTTTCTGCTCTACAGGAATATCCTTCTCTGCAATTTGCAGATACAGTCACAAGCAGACAGAACAAGGTTCCTCAGTAATGGGGCCTAAACAACAACCCAAAAATACACTATGGTAAGAAAAGGGTTAACTCTTCTACTGCCAAGCTGGTTTTTCACCTGAAATAGAATTACAAGTTACCCATCCACTGTTTAAAAGCATAATAAGCATTTAAATGAAATTTTTTAATTGCTCTGAATTTGACCTTCCTCTAGTTTTGATTTTTACCAAGTATTTTAAGCAATTTGGAATAATTAAAAATTTATATTGGAATACTAAGTAGCTCAAAAGAACAAGTCTTCTAATTCCCATCAAACATAGATGTGTAATTCCCATAGGTGCCTTGGAAAATCCCTATTTTCAGTGTTGTTGTCCATTGGATAAACAGCTCAAACATCCCTGGCTTTTTACACAAACATCATCTGCCTGAAATAATTTATGAAAATCATAAAATTGATTTAAGCTCTTCTCAGTGCTCCATGAATTTTATGCAGCCCTTAAATTATAAAGCTGCTGCTGCTGTGGCACTCATCAGAACAATGCTTAATCTCTTCTCTCAAGATAGTTGGCATGTCAGAGGAGAAAAGAAGGGACTCGGGCCACTGAATTGTTTGTTTCAATTTAACAGGGCAGAATAAAACAGCCTAGATGCCAGGGCTGTAGTCCCAATGAGACTGTGAGCATCAAGGTTTTACTGCAAAAATAGTTGTTCTAACCTTCCTCTGCCTTTACTTGGTTTTAAACCAGAAAATAACTTTCACTGGCTTCACAGGGACTCTTACTGCACACATCATCAGGTTTGTGATAATTGAGATGTTGCCTGCCTAATTTATAATCAGGGTGTGCAGAATTTTGCATCTGTCCAATTACACATTGGTGTAAAAATTGGTGTCCAATTACACATTGCCTGCAAACTTCACTATATCCTTATCAGATAGTCTCCTCTCAGCCCAAAGCTGAAAGAACAAATGTAAGGGGTTTTTTTTGCTTTCACTGGAATTAGAGTTTCTAGAACTGTTTGATTTTTATTTCTTTTTTAATCTCTACCTTCTTTGGCAAAGATTGAAAACATTTTTGGAACTGAATATAACACAAGATGAAAATAAAGTCCTAGCATAGAGAAACTATGTTTGAATGGACTCCTTTACTCTTAAATTTTGCCTGGTCATCTGTTAAAACTGCAGACTGCTTTATTAAGATTTTGGTTGTGCTAACTAACTCAGATTAAGAGCATGCTGGTTTTTCTAGTGAAGTCTCACCTGGACCAGCCCAGTTTTCAAAGGCAGAGTGGTCTGGATGTTATTAGACTTTGAATGTTTCATCCTGGGGATCCAAAGTCAGCAGCTGATACAGTCTTTTTCTTAGCACTGTGTTTCCACTCTCCTGGTAACATTCCCTAGTCTGTCATTCAGAGTCATCATCTGTAAGGGATGCGTTTCAACCTTTCTCTACTCACGCTTTTCTCCCACGTAACCCTCTGAGTTTCATGCTTCCTCTCATACGCTGTTTTTGCTCAGAGGTATACAAACCATCTGTGCCTCTAATACAATGTTCTTAAATAGCCTCCAGGCAGATCTCTATGGTTTTTAAGTACTTCTCTTTGCCCTTCAGCCTGCTGTTAACCATTTTCCTCATAGTTTTATAATCTGCCCTTTTAAAGTGCGTTGTTACTGTGCTGTCCCTAAGGGAAAAACTCTTTCATGATATCAAAACTAAAAGTGTGCAGTGATCACCGTTACCCCACAGAGGCTTGACAACACCTTCCTCTAGTAACTTCTGCCTCTTACAAAGTAGGTCCCTCATGCCCACAGCCTTAACTAATCAGGTATTGCACTGTGGATGGCCACAAGAGTCAAGAAATAGGAATCCTTTGCCATATGGATTGGAATGGCACCAAAGCTACTTACATCTCCTGATAAGAGGAAAAAACCTGCTTTTGCCAGCTGTTGCTTTACCTCCAGAAAAAAAAAAGGAAGTGATAGTGGGATAAACACTGTAGATTTCAATCTTTTATTATTTTTCTGACAGGTCTCATTCATTTTCCCCAAGAGGAAGTTACTTCCCAGGGGCTGGTCTGAGATTTTACAGGTTCTCAAGATCTTGGGGAAGTCTACAGGAGGTTCCAGTCACTCACGTAAAACCCGGTGCTGTGTCTTCCCCGGTTTTAATGGCTATTCTTGTGACTGCTCCCTATGCAATGCTCTCAAGGAAATGTGGCAGAAGGAGAGGTCTACAACATGAAAAATGTCATTGCAGGCTAATACCTTGCTCTAGGAATGGGAATAAAGGGGTGATACTGAAGAGGCAGCTGATACACCAGCCTTTCCGTTTGCTGAATGCACAAAGGATTGATTCATGGCATCTTGCCACAGGAGAGGCCTATAGGTTATTAACCAACTTCAATGGACAAACACTTGCTGAGACTGCATATCATACCTCTTGTGCTATACAAAAGGTAATGACTCATCTTCAGGCATGCCTGATGTCCTTGAGAATGCAATTGGCTCTGCACAGCCAAGTGAAGCATTACTTAGTTAATACAGTACAGCATAAGGGAAACAATCAGCTGAAACGATGACATTGCTCCTTCCTGCTTCATTATAAATCTGCAGCTTCCTAACAGGATTATATACTGAGGCACTGTAAAAAAGGACATTAAGTCCTGCGATGAAACTTAAAAAATGTGTAATTAAAACAGCTAAATACAGGCTTCTTGTGCTCCGTGTCTCCAAAACACAGTCTCTGATCCTCCAAATGATGTTTCTTGGAAAAATGCTGCACTCAAAAACTATAGGAGTACCATTCTGTCTCATCCCTTCCTCTTTAAGCCAATGAAATGTATTTTTGCAGTATAACAAATTTGGTTTTATTTAAGGTGATAAATGCAACCAAAGGTATGAACTCGTGAGGCACCTGCCCACACACGCATTTTATTGCTCATTCTGTGCCCTGTTCTTGCAATTTCTATCTCATAATGCAGCACTCTTGATGATTCACCTTGATTTCCAACATTTAGAGAAAGAGCCTGTTTCCTTAAAAGAAATGAGGGTGACAGAGCATCTCACCTGTCCTAATGACATCCAAGCACCTTTGTATTGTAAAAAGCCTCCACTGCTGCAATGCTACTACAGTTCACCAGGTTTGTTCCAGCTTACTGCTCAGCCAACACCGCCAATTAGTGATTTAGTCTTAATGAACTGGGAAATTTCAAGTATTAAGAAAAATTCTACAAGATTCCTGTATTAGGTAACAGGCCACATCTGACTAATATTCCCATATTAGGTAACAAGCTACTCTCACCTTGCTCCTCCAGTGCTCCTCTCACACTTAGCTGGGCAAGCCCCATGAGAAAATAAATACACATACCTTCCCCAGTATGGGAGGGGGAAAGGCCTGGGGATAGAGGGAGGGAAGAACAAGAGAAGGAAAACCCAGGAATATTGTCCTTTCTAGTCCTAGCTCCATGTTCTAAGTACTTACTTCAGCTTTCCCTTTATTGGAAAGTTCTTATGATTGTTATTTTTCCATGATCCATTGCTTAAGGCAGGTGATTGCTTAAGACAGTTCCATATTTCTTTCCTAAATGAAAGAATACTTGTTCCCTTTAGTCACAGGTTCACTGGGAGTTGATGGTGTGTGTGATTTTCCTGGTACGTCACATTAAGAGCACTGAATTTTCACATGACTACCTGACTAAAATGCTTTTGTGCATCACTCACACCTCCTAATAAATATATCCAATTAGTTATTGTTTGGTGAACTGGGAGTGAAATACAATGAATACAAAGGTCTCCTCCTGGTCAGAGCACTACAAATCATAGCTGGAATAAAGGAAAGAAATTGGGTTTTCGTATCCACCTTTCTTTCCCCTGCTGTGTTGCCTGAAGAACAACATACCTTTCATTATTACTTCCAAGTAAACTCAATTAATTTATTTGCATTCCAGAAATCTGTCATGAAGTTGTAGGGCAAGAAGCACGATTGAACAAAAGTACTGCACCCAATATTTTGAGGTAACCCTCCTTTTACTCAACTCCAGTCTCCCAAGTTTTTCACTAGAAATGATAATTCTTGTTTAAATGCCATTACTAACCAGATTCAAACAGTATTGGAATTTTAATTTGAATGTGACAAATTAGTTGCATATTTGTGAGGCCCTCTAATTTTAAGGCAAATCCAACTTCCCTCTGATCTTTGGCAAGCACTTACCTCTTGATAGCCATGTCTCCTGAACTGCCTCCCAGCTAAAGTGAAGAGCTTCCAGACTGTGCAAGACAAATGTAAGCAAGTACATTTCTGTGCTGACAAACAGAACCAGAAAAGTTTAAGTAAGCAGTCAAAGGTTAATTCAATCTTTCAGGTGACTGTCAGCAAGTGAGAGTATTTACTCAGTTGTTGGAAATATACCCAAATATTTCTCTGGTATGCTGGAATGCTACAAGAGTTCTCACAGGTGTATACATACATACATATGTGTGTGTGTGTGTGTGTGTGTGTGTGTGTATATATATATATATATATATATGTATAATTAACAAATTCAAGGAAGTTTTAAGTATACAAACTAAACGGATTCATTCCCGGGAAACTTTGGTTCTGTATTTCTTCTTCCTAAATTCACTCTTCTTTTTTGTATATGCAGAATACAGACAAATTATGTATTTACAAATGTGACATGTCCTCATGGGAATTAGTCAGGTTGTCACACTGTGCCTCTTCGGCAATATGAGATCAGTGCTACGAGAGGACTTTAATATCCACTTAAAGGTTTGGTTTCAGTTTTCTGAAAGGACAACAGATCTATTCATTTCCAAAATCAGGGTAACATGTACTCACTCAAACACTGAAATTTGTATCTGATGTTGTGCTGTGGGAAGTTGGTATGTACAGAGCAGTTACAGGAGGCTTCAATGACAGGTGACAAAAAAATCTCATCTTATGTACTGACATTTTTATTAAAATATCTTTGGACCACGTAAAAGAAAACATAATTTATTGTTTAATACCAGACAAACAAACTAAACCCAGCTGTTTCACACAGCAACTTGAGATTTGCTCCTCAATGAAGCTTTACAGGCCAAATAATTTCAAATGTCCTGTCACAGAGCAGAACTGGTTTCACTGCCCTGTAATTCTACAGTAGTCTCATTTCTTGCTTATATATGGTTACAGAACACACCACACATCCAAATAATTTCAAAGTCACTGGTTCCATTTCCACCACCTTGTTCTCCCCAATCCCACCAGCATTCTGTGTCATTTTGAATTTCAGCACATTCTGTTACACAAATGGTACTGAAATGGTCACTTTCCGTGTACTTTACATGGGCAACTGAAACATTTTAAAACTTTTTAACACAGCTATGTTGTTTCTTCATTTAAAATTTCCTGTTTACAACTTCCTACTTGAAAAAACCCTCAAAATAATACCTTACCACAGCTTAAAGATGATATATACTTAAAGAAAAACCCCCAAACACCACTAAACCACTGAGCCCATCAGTGTCAAACCGAAGTGCGTAATCTCCAGTAGTTCAGGCTCCTTTTGCATTAGTTGATAACATCAACTACAATCAAAATCTTTGTATGTTGCAATCACAACCAATTCAAACAAATTTGACGTTTCTTGAACTGCAGTCACCAAAGGCAGGATTAAGACTACATGATTTTATCAACTGCAAAGAGCTACTCTGCCAAACCACAAGTGCAAAGGTTGTGCAAACCTTTGTTAAGCTGTGAGACAGAAAAACTCAGTCTCTGTTTCACAGCAATGAAGTCCCTTTCTTTTGAATGTCAAGTCAACAATAACAGGTAAAAAGCACACAAATGTCAACTAATGCTACTCAAAATAGAGGAAAGATATTTTTAGTAATGAAGGGCATTTTAAAATGTACTGATTGAAAATTCATATAAGCTGGATGCATACAGTTTGCTACTCATTTGTGACCTCAAATAGCTTTTACATACACGGTTAAATTCTCCTTTAAAATAAAGACACGACATACTGTACATACAGTTCCAGCTGAACTGCAAAGACTTGGCTCTTGCTAATTTTATACTACGTTTCTCTAGTTGGACTATAGCAAAATAAGAGACTACTCAGACACCATGCTTTAATTTCTATGAATGTCCTCAGTGTTACTCAGACATCTAGAAAGGAAAGTCAAATATAAAAAAATACACCCCCTAATCATCATTTTCCTCATCATCAAACGAGAGAAGACTGCTGTTTTTCACTTGCTTGGCTGCACTCTGAGAAGTAGTTGCTTCTCTCTTAGTTTTCTTTGCTTCTTTCATCTTCTTACTTGAACTTACATTGAAATCCAAACACTTCTCTGATGAACGTTTGGCTGGTTTCCTAAACATAATTTTTCCATCAGCAGGTTCTGGTTCATCATCTATAATAAAGAGAGTAAAATTAGAACTCACCTGCACATGTTCACTAACATGTACAGACCTTCTGGATTATCTTGAGGCAAGATCAGTGATACCTCAGAGAATACAACAATCATGAAAATGTACTTTTTGGCCACAAAGTCTGTGTTGAGGCATGTCCTCCATGCACACACACCTCCTCAGTGGCAACCAGACCTTGAAGACAATCCTCCTGCAGTTCCTATTAGAAATGGGGTTTCAATAACCAGAGCTCTAAATTAAAAGAGACTGTGAGCAGTAGAGCTTTCCCCACACACTCCATTCACATCCAATTACCAAACTGGAGAGAACAACTTCATAGGATCCTCTAATCCCACTTCAGTATTTCTAAAATTAATGACAACAAATGCACTTATTTCAGAATTATGACATTCTTTAAAGAAGAACATGGCACATACACAAGAGCTTTTTTTTTCCTTCTAATATATTTTGTCCTGCTAAGACAGCTAATAAGCTCACATGGTCATCAACTGCCCTTTTCTAATGATGAAAGTTTCAGCATTTCTTTGTATCTGCAAAATCATCAAACGATTCCAACTCACTAATTTTGCTCTTATACATGCAGAGGAGCAGGTAAAAATTTTAAAAACAGGAGAAATTCTTTTCATGATTACCAGGCAGAGGGGGAAACTTGTGTGACTGCACAAAATAACAGCATCAGGGCAGTATTTCCGGAAAGGAAAGTGTAACTGTAAAGTCCTGAATCGGACACAAAGGCTCAAGCTCCAGCAGTCTGCAATTGTTACAATGTACACACGGCAGGATGTTCAAGAGCCACAGGTTCTATGCAAGATATTTTTCCTAAATTACTTCTGTGAAATTCATTATTCAACAGAAATGTGTTTGACGAGATTATGTGCTATGTAATTACAGCCAATAAATATCTTTTCTCTTTAGCACAAATACTTTCCTCAGTATATCAACACTATGACAGAAGACAAACATTCAGTGTTATCTACACAGCACTGCCTGAAACTCTCTTCGGTGCATACTCAAAACAACACAACTAATAAATTTGGTGTCTTTAGGGTTGTGTGGTACAAATGAAGACATCAACTTGTAGCAAATTTCACTTCAATTCCTCAAGTTTCAGAGAGCCTTTTTAAGAAGAAACCTAGCTTAAAAAAACAAGCAGCAGTTCTGTCAATGGCTTCTAGGGAATGCACACTTCCAAACGGTGCATGTGGTGAAGGGACTGGAGCACAAGTCTCAAGGAGCAGCTCAGGGAGCTGGGGTTGTTCAGTCTGGAGAAAAGGAGGCTCAAGGGAAACCTTGTCTCTCTCTGCAACTACCTGAAAGGAGGTTATAGTGAGGTGGGAATAAGTCTCTTCTCCCAAGTAACAAGCAATAATAATATAATGGCCAATCTTCGTGAACGAAGATTTGGGAAGGGCTCACCCCACGTGGGTGTGCCCTCCGAGCCTGTGCAGGGGATTTTTTAGGTGAGGCTCAGAGTGCGCAGAACTGGCCCCACCGTTTAACTCCTCGGGTTCATTTGCCATGGCCGAGCAAGGTTGGACAGTGACAGTGAAGTCCTCGGGACTGTCACAGCACCCGGTACTAACCGGGGCTGACCTTGCTGAGCATCCGAGATCTGACGGGATGGGATGGCAGGGAGGCTTGAACTGCCAGGGGATGGTCCCCACTGAGACTCGAACTCGCGACCTTGGGAGTCGGAGACCGGAGTGCTCTCCACTACGCCACGGGACCGCCTTAACAAGCAATAGGACAAGAAGAAAGGGCCACATGAGGAGGTTTAGATTGTGTTACAGGAAATTTTTTTTCACTGAGAAGGTGGTCAGGCATTGGAACAAGTTGTCCAGGGGAGTGATGGAATCACCATCCCTTGCAGCATTCAAAAAATGTGTAATGTGGCACTGAGGGACGTGGTTAGTGGCAGCATGGCAGTGCTAGGTTAATAGTTAGGACTCAATGGATCATAGAGGTCTTTTCCAGTCTTAAGAATTCCTTGATTCTATGATTATACATTAGTTTATGAGAAAATACTACTATGCAGAAAACAACTCATCAGGTTTGTGAAAAAGTATCTCAGTTTTGGTGCATTGGAAAAGCACTACAGTTACAAGGAATGACAAGCAACAATAAACTGGAGATATGAAAAGGATATATCTGAATGGATCCATTGTGAATTCTGCATGGAAAACTCAGATGTTTAAAAGTGCCTACAGTAAATTTCAGGAGGGACATGAAACTATTTCTGAAAGTGTATCACACCTAATGAATCAAAATGCACTATGGATCATTTGTTGCAGAAGCCAGCCCTCCATTCTTGGGCTCAGAAGCTTAACAGCAAAAAATTCCTCTTACTAACTGTTGCATAGCTGCAATGTTTATTTGGAAACACAGATCCTCTAACTGTAACAAGATCTGAGGCACAATATAAGGCAAAATCAGAAAAAGAAATAAAGTATCTATGAGAAAAAGTCCAATTATGAGCAGATACAACTGTCTATGTACTCGAGCCAGTCAGTGTGCAAACAATATACAGCACCCCTACAGCTGTGGAAATAGAACAACCAGCTACTGCACAGGCAGGAGGAGCAAAAAACCAAACCCCAATGGACACTCTTTTTTTAAAGAGTAATTACTACATTTTTTAGAGTGGTAAATTTAAAAATGTAACTCCTAAAAAGGTGATGAAAGCATAGCCACAACAGAAAACTGATAAATAGCAATGTACTTGTAATCCATGGAAAAAGAGAAGCCAGAAAATTCATTTTTACTCACAACTGACCTGCTACTCACACTGTGACCTGCACGAAGTAATTTCATTTTGCCCACCAGATGGAGAAACTGTCAAGTATTTTTGCAATATGAATTTAAACACCTAATAAGCCAAGTGCATAAACAGCAAAGCTCAAAAACTCCATCAAAATGGCAACTAGCTCAGCTCTGACCTCCAGGGCCACAATACTATTTGCAGATCATTCTGCATCAAAGGAAATTATTTCAGCTCTTGGCCTGGTTTAACACTGTCAAAATTTCATTATTTGCTCAAGGACATTGCTTTCAGCAGGAAGCCCAGGCCAGCTTTAGAGAGCTGTGTGTGTTGGCAGTGCTTGACAAAGCATGAAGCAGATGAGGAAACACTGTAGGCCTGGCCCTACCTTAGCAAGGTGAGGAAAGAGAGAGAACAGAGAAACTGCTTTTTGAAAGAATTTGATGTAGCAGTCCAAGAAATTTGTTTTGATTTGTTAAGACTGTTTTTTCCAGCTGTTGAAAAACTTCACTTCATCCTTTCTGATTTTACCAGGCTCTTACGTGTCAGATATCTTTTCTGTTTGTATCAATGACCTGCAAACAAACTGACTTGTATTAAGCAATGCAAAAAAAAAAGACTGAAGAAACAATGTCACTGTTTGTAGCTTTAAAAACAGTCCTGATAAAAGACTGGGTCACTATTACAAATTACAGAAAACAGGATTTCTGAGAAATACACAGAGTAAAATACATTAAAGCATTACAGGAGAAATAATAAAATCCACTTCTGATAAATGAGTCAAAAAACTACACACTAGTATTTGAAATTCTGACTGTTCTCAGTCATTGCTGCTTTTACCTGGATCACAAACTGGTTGAGCAAGAGGAGCACAGTCAGAGGTTAAGCTGAAAATTCACTTCATGAACTGATCATTCACTTCATGAATTTCATGAACTGATCACTTCATGATCAGTTTAAGAAGTCAAAAAGTCAGAAATTTTTGCATCTTTTAATTGCAAGTTACATATTACAAGAGAAAGAGAAGTAAAGATCTGGAAAAAAAGCACTGCTATTCAATTTACAGTATTTTTCTATTTAGTAGTAATTTGTACTGTCAGCAACACCATTTTTCAGCAGTTCCTGCCCACATGGGCCAGTGAGGCAACAACAGGAAACACAGCTGTCACTGAACTGTCAGGAACAACAGGAGGAGCAGAGCGAACCCTGTATGTCTGTTCAAAGATAGAATGCTGAGGAAAAATTATGATAACCTGGCAAATTGCTTAATGGTTTCTGAGGTCAGAAGTTCAGGTCAGGCATTTCAGATGCTGCTTCTCATGCCTTCTGGCCACCCGTTCTCCACAGATGCCTTTGGAAGCATTTCCTACAGGAATTCAGCACACTGGTGGTATGAAGATTAAAAGGCCAATCTTGCTCTAGTAGTCAGTCTCAATCGTTTATGGCAACACTTGGGAAAGTTTTTGTTACTCAAATACAGAAAAATGAGCTTTGATTTAGGTTGCTGCTATTTCACGTGATGAAGAGCAGCATGAACTCTGTGTTATGTATCTGGTGCAACAGCTGCTTCATCAGAACAGCTCGTGCTTAATCAGGAAGAACTCCAATGCCCAAGCCAGCACAGGCTGTGTTCTCTGTGTTCTCCTCACCTCTTCCCTCTCTTGTTGTCCTTCCCCAGCCCCAGCATAGGGAACGAAACCAGTAATATCACAAGGCTTTGAACCAGTAAGCGCACTTTTGCCAAATTTGGTCATTTGCATGTGTCAGAGTGTCCCAGAGGTCAGAGGAACTAGAAAAGCAACAGAAAAAAATCAATTTCATGGGCCATAACAAATGCTGGGATAAACTATCTTACAGTAATTGACATATTTTCTTTTGTGAAAATTTACTTTCTCATAAGACTGGGAGGTTTTTATCTCTGAACTACAGTAACAATTTATAAAATTATGCATAAAACATAAAGCAAAATTACTGTTGATAAACAGATGACTTCTTTTTAAAAAGCCTCTGAGTCTGTGCTCCATGGAGAAAAATATTTCAATACAGAAGGCATTTTCTCATGTAGGAAAGGTTCAGTTCTAAATAAAAAAAGAATCCCTGTGACTATAATTGCAAAAGCCAAAGGAAAAGCTTCACTAGATTTTGTTCTGCCTTAGGAGGCAATTAAGTGCAGTGTGGACATGAATCACCTGGTTTTACCAAATTAATGCAGAATGTTATTTATCTGTAAAAGAAAATGCAAGTCATAGGAACCACTGGTGTGTGTAATTAAAAAAAAAAAGGTGCAGCCGCATTAAAATGGTTATAGAAGAAAACGAAGGAGAAAGGATGTAAATGAGATATGGAAAATCCTAGAAAAATATCCCAATCCAAAGCCTGAAGACAAGGTCCTGCAGATGAAGACAATTGCTACAGATGTAAAAGAGAGGAGGGCAAAACCTTAAAACGGGGAGCACTTTCTGTGTTTTGAAAGACTAACAGTTTGTACTCAGGACACACAGTTAGCAGCACTTTTCTTGGGCTGTATCAAAGTGCCTCAGCACTGATGCTGGAAAGGACGATGATCTGTGCAGAAATGCACTTCCCTATCACCTGCTCAGCTTCATGGCATTCCACCAATGGTCTGATTCGGGGCTATATATGATGTTCTAGTAGACATTAAATTAATTTCAACTCTGGGATAAAAATAAAAGCAATGTGAAATGCAATCAAATCATGCAGCACCAAACTTTGCTTGTTCTCGTTTTCAGAATTGACAGCCAAAAAACATAAAATAAATTCACACACTACTCAAAACTTTCTTTATTAAACTGGAAGTAACCAGGTGTCTAAATACCTGCCTCCAACTAGAAATCAGAATTTAAATCTAGAGGTCAGGCTGACCATGCAAAAATGGCCCAAGACTCAAAAAAGCCTCAGGAAGCTACAGCACAGTCACTTTCCTTCACTAAAAATTCCACACCGTGTCCTCTCCATAGCAGAGGAACAAAGTAGCACTTACCCTGCTTATTCCCATAACCCATAAAAAGGAAAAGGAAGCCAAGTCCTTGCATTAACAGCAAAGGCAGACGAATAAATAGCAACACAATAATGTAGAGAAGAGGGCAGCAGCCCCCAACACCCCTGCTACCTACTACTGCAGATTTATTTCTTCCAAATGCAAGTTATTACTGAAGGGCTGAAGGGGTAATAAGCAGAGGTGCCAAAGTCCTACAGGGACTCAACAGTACCATCCTCACTGCACATAATTGTGTCTTAGGTATGTCTTTTTCCACCAAATAAGTTCAGTCACTCTGTTCAAATAAATGCACTTCCATTTCATACTGTGTATTCAGTTTGGTAGCTCTTCTGGACTTTTTTCACAGCATGGACTCCACCTCAATAGATTCTCATGGACAACTACTCCTTTTTTGCCCAGCCTTACAAAATCATTTTTCCTCCTACTGTGATCATTCAAAGTTCAAGTTGCTTACATGAAAAGGAAACCAATGCTCAGAAAGAACCATGGCATTTCTTTCCAATAGGTTGAAATTTCTCCCAATACAAGGACAGTGAAAAGAAACCCTGTGACACCAGGCATCCCTAAGCATTCCACTTCAGTAACAAGAGCCCACAAAGTAAGCCTGAAGCTGAACACGTATCCTCAGAGCAGTTTCAATCACATAAACACAGCCCTTCGTCCACTACCTGGTTAGACCCAACATACACACAACTACCTACTGAAACAAATCAGATGCAGTTTTATTAGTTTCAAGCTAACCCACATTATTAAAATTTCAGATTTTACATCCATCTGCTTTTCAAAAAATACAATATTCTCAACGTATTCTCTCCCACCACTGTTGACTTCTCCATTTATGCCATGTAAATTTTAACACATTTTTCTACATAGTTTGAATTTTCAAACCCAAATTGCAGGAAAAGAGAGAAGCTAATGATGTCATATTGATAGCTCATGCTAGGCCTCCTAATGTGCTCTAAATTCAATTTACAGCTTCTGTAAATAGCCACAATGGCTAACTATGGAAGAGGTGTACAGTTGCTACAAATCACCTTTCTATTTCATACTTGTGAGGTTCCAGTCCTATATTTTTAATTGTCAAGACATTTCCAGTAGCAACAGTAATCACCACATTCACTCTGTCAAGTCTTCTGTCAGCCAAAATTAAAGCTACATTTCACCACACCCTGTGTGAGGATTGAAGTCTCTGGACTCTCAAAGCACTTATGTCAACTATACCTGAATGATGAACACTGACAGGAAGCTCAACAGGAGCCAAGAGTGTGCCCAGGTGGCCAAGAAGGCCAATGGGATCCTGTCCTGTATCAGGAATAGCGTGGCCACCAGGCCCAGGGCAGTGATTCTTCCCCTGTACTCTGTGCTGGTGAGGCCATACCTTGAGTGTTGTGTTCAGTTCTGGGCCCCTCAGTTCAGGAAAGAGATTGAGGGGCTGGAGCGGGTCCAGAGAAGAGCAACAAGGCTGGAGAAGGGACTGGAGCACAAGTGCTGTGGGGAGAGGCTGAGGGAGCTGGGGGTGTTTAGCCTGGAGAAGAGGAGGCTCAGAGGTGACCTCAGCACTGTCTAGAACTACCTGAAGGGAAGTTCTGGCCAGGTGGGGGTTGGTCTCTTCTCCCAGGCACTCAGCAATAGGACAAGGGGGCACGGGCTCAAGCTCTGCCAGGGGAAATTGAAGTTGGAGATCAGGAAAAAATTCTTTGCAGAGAGAGTGCTCAGGCATTGGAATGGGCTGCCCAGAGAGGGGGTGGATTCACCATCCCTGGAGGTTTTTAACCTGAGATTGGACATTGCACTGAGTGCCATGATCTGGTAAAGGGAGTGGAGTTGGCCCAAGGGTTGGACTTGATGATCTCGGAGGTCTTTTCCAACCCAATTGATTCTATGAATCCGGGACAGAAACTCTTAACATAACTGCATTCATCAGCTGTAGTTTCATGTCTTCATTGTCAAACTGCAGCAACCTCCTCACACCACTTCCATCTTTCTGTCTAACCCTTTCTAGAAAACAAACATTTTTTTTTCTGTACCTTTCACTATTGTTTCATCTGTTCAGTTTTGCTGAATATATTTGCAAGTCCTAACACACACTGGGGTTGATTTTAAGGAAGTGATAACATGGAGCAGTCAGCTAAGTGAGCACTTTCCTGGACATGCACATCTGCCATTCTTCCCCCTGAAGCACCGACCTGACGTCCCTCCTGCCCAGACACCTTCCACGAACTCAGACAATTCCCTTTAAGGCATCCACTCCACAGCCAAATTGGGCTGAGCTAACTAATGAGTTCAAAAATGATCAGGGGTGATGCCAGAAGACTGTGTACCAAGGCAACAACATGTTATGGTGTCTTGGTTTGAGCTGGCAAACTGCCAACCCTTCAAGCACAGGGTCAGAGCCTCCCTCCCAACACCGAGGAAAGGGAGGAAAAGAGAGGGGAAGGAAAAACACTTCAAGCCACATTTATACTAAAACTACATGTATTTTTACAGAAAGAAAGAGACAATGAGGAGAAAGTACAAATATACACTCACACAAGTTAGAAACAGCAAGGAACAATTTCTCACTTCTCAGTACACACACACAAATCTCACTATTCTAACCCCAAATTATCTTAGAAGACTCAGTCCCCAGAGAGCCAGACCCGAGCAGAGAGAGGAGAACCCACAACAAACATTTCACTTCCCAAAACAACTGCTGGGCCAGTGCTGGGCCTGGTCCTCCCCATCTCTCCCGGGACTGCACCATGTGCATCCTCTTGGCAAGACTGCTGTGGGGTAACTGCCCAAGCCATTCCCACACTGACTTCTACTTCCCTGCAAAATGATGTTGTAATATGGTATGGAATAAACCACTATTGGCTAGAAGAAGTTCAGCTGTCAGCTCAGCCCAGCTTAAGTCAGCTGATAGCTCCAGGCCTAGTCTAAACTTCAAAAACCCCAATTTAGGCCCACCTAGGTGAACCCATGACATATGGCAAGTTTATTTAGGGTGGTGTTTGAAGGTAGGACAGTGCACAATCAGCACAGAACTGCAGCGTTGTTAAAAGCCAGACAGCTTGAACACATGTAAGGGAGATTAGGAATCACAAGTGCAAATTAGTTAGCTGAAAAATTCAGAACAACTAATCAAAGGTAACACTAAACAGCAGAAAACTGAGAAAATATGATGCTCTCTTTTATGGGTTATCTCTCTGACTACACAAGCAAGAAATGAGTAGTTTGAAATTCACCTGATTCATTTGACTTTAAGGCCTCTTTGATTTGCTGTTTAATTTTCATGGCTTCTTCGGCAGTCAAGTCCCCTTCCTTCAGCGTTACCACCTGAGGCTGCTCATCCTCCTTGTCACTGCCATTGTCACTGTCATCATCTGCCAGGGGAAGCTGCTCTCTCTAGGAAAGGGAAATAAAAGCAGCTTTCTGAGCTGTGTTCAAAACAGGGCAAAGGGAAACCTGGGTCATGGTGGCTGGGCTACCAAAGCTGCCCTAACAAATCACTACCAGAAACACCCCACTCCTGTTCCCACCGCCTCACACTTGTGCTTTGAGACAGGAAAATCATCTGCAATAAAATTTTATAAACTTTTTGACTCGGAAACTTCAGTGCAGCAACCTAAAGTTTGGCAATATTAGAGGGACTGAAAACATCATCTTGTAAGGAAGAGAATAGACAGTATTACCATAATCTACTGAATTTACCAAGAGATAGACAGAACACCCTCTTTCTTGTGAAGTGAAGCAGCTTGTGCTAAATTGATTAAAGGTACACTCTCATCTGGAATTCTATTTTTTAAAATAAATAATTTAGACTATTACTTTACTGACCAGCCTGGAGAGGTTAGGTGGTAATGGCCTCTTCAGTTCAAGATCCAAAATATACCAGAATTGAAGCTTAAAAGGCAACACAGGCAAAGGGAGCCAAAAAGTCCATACACTGACTGCTTGTAATAAAAGCTATTTTACAAGCAACTTGTGTATCTGCAGTGGCACAAGTTTGATTCAAATCCAGGCCAGAACAATGAGACACTGAGAAGGGTTTTTTTCCCACTAGGTTAGTTTTTGGCTACATAAAGCTCAGAGTGGGATCATCCAAACATTTGTGCAAGTACAAATAGGTAACAACAGAACTGCAGGAACAGCTGAAGTTTAGATTTCTTTAGTCCTCAATAAAACAACTTTACTCCTGCTACTACTACTGATGGGCTCATTTCTTAAGGTACCTCGTCAAGCCCTACTTAAAGGGAAACAAACACAAAAAGCACATTGGAAGCAAAAGGAAAACGTGCCTCAGAAAAGGCTGCCTTTTAACAGGCTGGCTCAAGCCCTGCTGCCCCTGTCCTGCCTTCCTGGCCATCACACCAGTTTGTGACTGATGAGTTATATTTGGGTTGTAAGGGAGATGAAAGACCCTCCAGTTCCAAATGCCCTACCATGGGCAGGGACACCTCCCACCAGACCAGGCTGATCAGAGCCCCATCCATCCTGGCCCTGAACACTTTGGGGATGGGCCATCCACAGCTTCCCTGGCCTCACCACCCTCACAGTGAAGAATTTTTCCCGTATATTTAATCCAACTCATGTTAACTCCTTTCTTTAGTTTTTTTTAATATATTCTTAGAACACTCTTTTTTGTTGTTGTTTGTTTTTTTGTCCTTCATGCTTGGGCTTTGTAAGGGCCAGTTCAACTTCAGACCCCACGGCAGTTTCCCCCTCGGGCACTGCCTGCCCTGCAAGGCCATGCGGCAGCAAAGGCCGGGGGGCACCGCCACTGTCGCTTTGAACCGCCCACACAGGGGCCAAAGCAAGTCACAAAGGCGATTCCAGTCAATTTTAAGCAACAACTGCTCTCCTCTGCCCTACACGGACAAAGCCATGTAGTGCCGCGGTCGCACGGCGCGGCCGGGGCGGTAGGAGGGATGGG
>VWZD01004039.1:642606-670162 GCA_013396695.1 Sakesphorus luctuosus
TCGGGAAGCGCCGGGAGGCGGCCGCTGCCCCTTCCCACCCCGGGGCACGGCGTTACCTTGGTGTCCACCGTGGGGCCCTCCCGATACCCGACCTGCCGCTTGAAGCGGCTGAGGAAGGCGGGCTCGGCCGGCCGCACGTAGGAGACCTGGTTCCTCTTGCTCATGGCGGCCGCCCGCTCACGGCGCGCCCGCTTCCGGGCGGGGCCACGCCGCCACGCCCCTTCCGGCACACCCCTCGACGTCACGAGGCGGGGCCGCGCTCAGCCAATGGCGATGGTGAGGGCAGGGAGGGAAATGGCGGNCGGCGGGAGGGGCCGAGGGATGTGCCCCTCGTGGGAGCCGCGGCGGATCCGGCACTGGGCAGGCTCTGCCTCTGCGTCCCCCGCCTGTGGGAACCAGGAGCGGCCACGCTGGGGGTCTGGGGGTTCGGCGCCCCGGGGCTCCAGCCCGGAGTGCCCGCGGGGAGAGCGCTGCCGCCGGCGGGGTCGGGGCTCCCGAGGGTCGGCCCGTTCCCAGAACCGCAGAATGTTCCGAGTTGGGAGGAACCCACAAGGATCATCGAGTCCGACACTTACCCTGCACAGGACACCTCAAGGGTCACACCGTGTGTCTCAGAGCCTTGTCCAAACCCTTCTGAGACCCTGTCAGGTTTGGTGCTGTGATCGCTTCCCTGTTCCAGTGCCCAGGCCTGCTCTGCGTGAAGATCCTTGTTGGAGTATCCAGCCTAAACCTCCCCTGACACAACTTCATGCCATCGTCAGGGCTGTGCAACACTTACTGATACCAGTGTTAAAATGCATTGCTTTCCTTGATACCTTGTGCAGTTGAAGAATAAATAACTGATCAGAAGCTAAAACATTTCTCAGATGTTGTGAGTCGAAGCAGGTAGGCTCCTGTAGCAGCAGGATTTTTAGGTAATATGAATGTTAGAGAAGATTAGCACCTTGGCATGTTCTTGTTAAATCTGCTTTTAAAGGGATCCTGCTGCAATAAAACCTGTGCACTTTGAGAGACTTTTTAAAGTTTTTATTATTGGAATATTTTGAGAAATCGTCTTTTATTGTCATTTTACATGTTTTTAGAAATTGTCTTTCATTGTCATTTTACATGTTTTTAAATGGGATTATGTTACTTAGTTATTATTTTCACAATATTTCATATATATAATTTCATGTCAGATTCATCTTTAAGTAAAAAATAAGTCACCTGACCTACCTATGGCATGATATGTATCATCTTGAGATGTGAAGCCATGTGAAATAAGGCCCATATCACAGAATCAATTAGGTTGGTAAAGATCTCTGAGATCACCGAGTTCAACCTATGACCAAACACACTCATGACAACTACACCATGGTACTAAATACCACATCCAGTCTTGCCTTAAACACTTCCAGGGATGGTGACTCCATCAACCTCCTTGGGCAATCCATTCTAATGCCTCTTCACCCTTTCTGTGTAGAAATTCTTCCTTGATGTCCAACCTAAACCTCCCCTGGTGCAGCTTAAGGTTTTGTCCTCTTCTCCCCGCACCTGCTACAACCTTTCAGGGATCTGTACAGAGTGATAAGGTCAGCCCTGAGCCTCCTCTCCTGCTGAACAACCCCGGCTCCTTCAGATGCTCCTGACAGGACTTGTGTTCCAGATCTGTACAGGAGAGTTTTATGCATTACAGAGTGATCAATATGACTTCATAAAAGTAACACAGCTGGTCAGTAGTGCTGGTTTAGGGTATTGAGGTTTGGCAGTCACATCAGTAAAGCTATTTCATGCTGTAATGGCTTATCTGCATTAAGTTTGCAATTTTTAAAATACAATGGTAATATATAATACTGTTGGCATTTGTGTTTCTAATTCTCTGAAACAATTGAAAACATTATATACTTTAACTAAAGAAATTATCTGTTGCATATTGACAAGTTCATGCATCCTCATAATGCAGGCCTGGAGTGTTCCCAACCTCTGTAACAACTGCAATCCTTCTGCCAAAGGAAGGTGGATACCAAGTAGTTTTGTGCAGTTCTGATTCATGCATGAAACTGATACTTACAGGGCTCTCTGTTTTTCTCCCTCAGTACTGCTTACAGTATTTGCTATTTAAATGGGGTTTTTTGAACAATAATTTTATCTTGTTTAATTTGTGTGTGTGTGTGTGTTTCACTTTTATAGGAGATTTGCGTGACCCTGCAGTGTCTTCGCTGAACTCCACCAGGTAAAGTAGTGTTGGCCAGTTCCCATGCATGAATAATCACACTTCACAAAAAGTACAAACAAAAACTAGTATAACTTTGTGAAATAATTGAAAGATTTTTATTTAAGTCTTTTCCTGCACAAGATTGTTGCTTTTCTCTCCTAACTTCCTTATAGGTTAAAAAAAAATCATGATAAAACTGTTGCTCGGAGGTGTTGGAGTCTTGTTGGGTTCTTGGAATGGTGCCATGCAGTAAATTCTCATTTGGCCACTAACTCTGCAGTGAGACTCCAGAATTTGTCTGTAGAAATATTCCACTAAGAACATTAATTCTGTGAGGAAGTCCTAAACTAAAACAAAACCCAAAAAGGCCTCCTCCAAATTCACAGTTTCTGCCACAACTCAGAATAATGTTATCCAATGAAAACATAATTGGCAAGGTAGTTTGGTGTGTCCTCAGTCCAGTGTAACAACTTCCCTTTCTGAGCTGCTGCTTGTGTTTTTAGCCCTCTCTTCTGCCAATCCCCAGTTGCACATTGTAGTCCTGAAGATTCTTCCCCACTTTTAAACCTATTCTCTTCTCTTGTATACAAAAAGTGAAAATCAGCAGCAGTTATAACACCCTCCTGCTCTAAATGCCCTTTGGGAAGTGAGGAAGCGAAGTAAATCCAAGGGTGCTACCACTGTAATTCTTTAATATTTTATGGCTGCATTGCTATTTATGCCAGAACTCCTCAAACCTTTAATACAAGTCGTGCCCAGTTACTTATTCAAGCTAAATTTATCCATTGATAAATGATATGAAATAGCTCAAGGGTGTATTAGAGGCAGGCTTGCTATGCTTTATTTGAGTCATTGATCAAGAATTGGTACTTCTTTCCCTTCCTGTGAACAGCAAAGAAAAATGCTAATAACTGCCCCCTGGACTCTCCCATCAAGTGCTCCATTTGTCTATTAAAACTTCCAGTATTAAGAAGGATGCTTGAAGTCTGTAGTCTTAGAAACTGCTGAAACCTTTATTACAACACTGGTTTTATATATCTAAAGTTCAGTGTGAAATGTGTTCTTTGGGAGCTGAAGTTACATGCGACAGTGTCTCGGGTTGAGCTGGCAAAATGCCAAGTGCCCAAGTACAGAGTGAGAAGGGAAGAAGAGGGAGAGGAACTAACCCTCCCAACTAGGTTTATGCTTAAACTAACTATATGTATTTATACAGAAAAGAGAAAATTAGGAGAAAACTACAATATAACACACACTTACACAAGTTATGTATAACAAGAAATAACCTCCCACTCCCCAGTTAATACGAAGTTTATTACTCTAGATCTATAAGTACTCTAAAAGACACCTAGCAAGAAACAGAAAGAGTAACAACTGATAATCAGCTGATAATTCCAGGCCTAGTCTGAACTTTAAAACCTAAATTTAGGCCCACCTGGCTAAGCCCATAACAAACAGCAATAAATTCCAGTAACTGTGTTCTCTGCTTTTTAAATCTTCCACATTTTTATCTTTAATAAATCTTGCAGTGAATTAATGCTCAGGTAGAAGTTCTGTGATTTCAGGTCAGGATTTGTATGACTTTGCATGCTTAATGTGATTGTTACAATTATATTTTATCAAACAGCTGATAGACCTGTTTTGAAGCCATCTAATGCATGAACATTTATTTAGTGTTGAAGGTGATGCTATCAAGGTTTTTGTGAGGGTGCGTCCCCCTTCAGACAGAACCGCATTGACCAGCGGAGATCAAGGCTTGTGTTTGTCTGTTCTTTCATCAAACACCATCCGCCTGCACTCCAAGCCTGAGCCAAAGATCTTCACTTTTGATTATGTTGCAAATACGGAAACAACCCAGGTAATCACTTACAGAATCTCCTCTCTGTTACAGTTTTCCCCCAAATTTTGGCAACTTCTAACACTAAGTCTTTCTACAGATGCAGTGCCTCAGGTGTACTTTTTTGCAGTGATAGTTTGGTAATAAATAGAGTAAGAAATGCTGCAGGAAATTCTGCTCCTTAAATAGTTTCAATGAAGTTTTTTAAACTGTTAAGTGATTGAAGTTTCCATTAAAATTGAAGTTTACATTTGTAAATGTTATGGTACCACCACAGACAGAAAACAAACCTGCCTGTTCAGACAAACATAAAAATAACTGGCGGTCAGTAGCTAATATTAAAGATGTGATTTGTATTTAAGGAACTTATGAATTTGTATTCTGGTTGCTATATTTCCTTTTCATCTTTCTATCTTTCAAATGGATGCATTGTTCATCTGGGACAGTAATACTGGAAAGAAAATCCTTCAATTTGTTTTTTATAATATTGTGTTTGATGTTTTGAACATAATTTTAATTTCATTAAGAACTACCTGAAGGGAAGTTCTGGCCAGATGGGGATTGGTCTCTTCTCCCAGGCACTCAGCAATAGGACAAGGGGGCACGGGCTCAAGCTCTGCCAGGGGAAATTGAAGTTGGAGAGCAGAAAAAAATTCTTTCCAGAGAGAATGCTCAGGCACTGAGTGCCATGATCTGGTAAAGGGACTGGAGTTGGACCAAGGGTTGGACTTGATGATCTTGGAGGTCTTTTCCAACCCAATCGATTCTATGATTCAATTCCCTGAATTTCCTTCAATTTCTGTCAAACCCAAACCAAGCCAAACAAAATCTCCCAAAAACCCCACCTCGTGTAGCTGTTACTTGTAGCTAGGCTCTCCTTGCAAATCTAAGAGAAAAATCTGAAAATAGATGAGGCTAAAAGTTGTGCAGGTTTGTTGACTATGCCCTTGTGCAGTGACAAACATTGAAAGTTTACTAGACTGGTAAGTGTTATAGATTTGATTTTGGACCCACTAATGGTATAAAACTGCGTAATGTAATCAAAACCACTGGATGAAAATGAATGTTATATATTCAAAAGCTGTTAGTATTTTTAAAAGCTGTTAGTATATTATTTTTCTTTCCATTTATCCAGGAATACAATTTTCTCAGAGGGAGAAATTTGTGTCACAAAGACTTAGGATGTTTTGTTTTGCTGTGAGAACTCTAGGGGGTCATTGTACATATCTAATGCTAAGGAGTTCATGTATTTTATACACTATAAAGTTATGGCACAGGAAACACTGATATAAAAGATTCCCAAACGAGTGGTGCCAAATGCCTTCTCTTTCCCTTTTCCCCAGGAATCTGTGTTCTCAAGCGTGGCTAAAAATATTGTTGAATCTTGTATGAATGGCTACAATGGAACCATCTTTGCATAGTAAGTAATTTCATGATGCTTACAGTTATTTCATAGGCAGTTAAGTGCCACCCTGATGCCCAATCCCATCAGATCTCAGAAGCTCAGCAGGGTCAGCCCCGGTTTGTACTTGGATAGGAGACCTCCTGGGAATACTGGGGGCTGCAGGTTCTAGTCCCGAGGACTTCGCTGTCACTGTCTAAGCTTGCTCGGCCGTGGCAGATGGACCTGAGGAGTTAAAGGGTGGGACCAGTTCTGTGCACTCTGTGCCTCACCTAAAACATCCACTGCACGGGCTGGAAGGGCACACCCACGTGAGGAGAGCCCTGCCCAAATCTTTGTTCAGGAAGCCTGGCCATGATGTTGATGATGACAGTTATTTCATAGCAATTGCAACATCTGAGGAGATTGTGCTAATGGGCAGTTGTGGTTTTAAGAGCCAGAGCCTGCTTAATGTTGCAGTAAACTTTAGAAGTGCTTCCTTACTGCTGCACTGTAAGGAAGGCCATAATGACTCTTTGCAACACTGAATAGTACTTCTTATTCCTCTTCAGGAGGAATCTGTAGGTGTTATGCTTCTAATACTTAAGGTAATTATGTGGATTGTAAACTCATTTCAATTTTACTATTTGTCTAAAAAGTAGAAGTTATTGCACTGTTAAATAGAAAGCTAGTCATTTTCAGTATGTCCATAGTAAAATGAAATGAAAATTGCTTTAACTCGATATTTGGCCAACTCAATTCTTCAGGGGCTCTTAACTGCCTGTGGGAAAACTCAAGAATGATAATTTTAACTTTCAGAATGTTTTCAAGATAGAAATATATCCATGACTGGTAGTACGAATATCATTATATTAACTCAGTATTTTTTCATTTTGAAAACTGACAAGGCATTTAGGTCAAGAAATGCTGATTTATAGACTAATTAATCAAAACCTTTTGAGCCTAGAGCAGCTTTTGTAAAACTCTGAAGTCCACTTTGTTACAATAAACAAGTGTGGGGAAATGAAGTGAAATTGTCCTGAATTTTCTCTAGCAAAATTAATAACTACATTTAAAAAAAAATTCAACTCTAAAAGAAAAAATACTTTTAAGTCAAATATAACCTTATGTCCACTACTGAGTGGCACAAAAACTTAAAAGATTGACCCAAAAATTAGTTTAATGTATACGTCTGAAAGCCTTCATTTTAATCCTAAGTTCTCCTATTTCGCTTTTCGACAGTAATAAGGAAGAAAATGGTGGGTGGGTGCTGGGGGAGACAAATGCTGATTTATCTTATGGAATTTCTTGGTAAAATTTGTTGTTCTACTTTTATACTTTTTTAGCTGACTGATTTCTCAGCTTCCTTGTCTCTATCTCCAGTTCAGAAGAATTTTTTTTGTTTGTTTTGACCTTTAAGTTCTCCTTAAAAGATGCAGATTAATGAAAAACTCAGAGCCAGAATAAAACTTTATCTAACATTTGTTTTCTTTTTGTTAGTGGCCAGACTGGGTCAGGAAAAACTTTTACTATGATGGGTAAGTGCACAAGAGAGATTCATCTTGCAATGGTTTCCTGATTTTTTTTTTTGTCTTGAGTTGAAATGTTGTATTGCTCAAATACCAGGGATAATGTACGTTTTTTTTCTTCCTGCAGACAACTCTGGGAAACAGTGTAGTGCTCAGTGCAGTTGTTCTTGCTTTGTATCAAAAGAGTGAATTATGCCTACTCTCCTCAATCCTTTCAAAGATCTGGAGGGGTTTTTTTTTTGCTGTTTTTAACAGGAGAGAAGCTTTTCAGTTAAATCATACATTTTTAATACATTTTCTCAAAATGAGTATTCTACTGGTTTCCCTTTTCCTTGCATATGTAGAAATATATTCCAGTATGCATAGAGCCCTGTTCTAGTATTGGTCTTCCATATTAAAATATCTTGAGGTTCTCAAAATCACTGTTTCCTACCCAACTAGACATTTAAGGCCTCTCTGTGTGTCAAGGGATCCCCTTGTAATCCTGTTCTTCATAAAGTGACGATTTGAAGTGCATCCACCACAGAATCATTTGGTTGGAAATGTCCAACCTCTGACCAATCACAACCTTGTCAATTAAGTGCCGTGTCCCGTTTTTTTTCTTGAACACCTCAAGAATGGTGACTCCACCACCTCCCTGGGCAGCCTGTTCCAATGCTTGGCAACTCTTTCCATTAAGGAAATCTTCCTGATGTTCAGCCTGAACCTCCCCTGGCACAGCTTGAGGCCATTTCCTTTCATCCTGTCACTGGTTGCCTGGGAGAGGAGGCCAATCCCTGCTTGGCCATAAATTCCTTTCAGGTAGTTGTAGAGAGCAATAAGGTCACCCCTGAGCCTCCTTTTTTCCAGAATAAACAATGTTGTACTTGACATTAGAAAGTTATTGATATAACTAAAATCATTTTGGGTGACATTTTTGAGGACTACATAGAAATTAACATAGGGCCAAGTCCACCCCCTCTTTCTGGTTCTTCAAATTAGCATTAAAGAGCTGTTATGCTATTCCTGCACATCTGTGCATGTTCCTGTGGAAGCCCAAATCGTTGATGCTATTTTAGACTCAATTATGCCTATAGACAGGTAAAATAAACTTTCACAAACATTGTTTAGACTACATGGTAGTCTGATATGGCCTGTATCAAGAATAGTGTGGCCAGCAGGCCCAGGGCAGTGACCCTTCCCTTGTACTCTGTTTTGGTGAGGCCACACCTTGAGTGTTGTGTTCAGTTCTGGGCCCCTCAGTTCAGGAAAGAGATTGAGGGGCTGGAGCGGGGCCAGAGAAGAGCAACAAGGCTGGTGAAGGGACTGGAGCACAAGTGCTGTGGGGAGAGGCTGAGGGAGCTCGGGTTGTTTAGCCTGGAGAAGAGGAGGCTCAGGGGAGAACTTATCCCTCTCCACAACTACCTGAAAGAATGTTGTAGCCAGGTGGGGATTGGTCTCTTCTCTCAGGCAACCAGCAGTAGAACAAGAGAGCATGGGCTCAAGCTCTGCCAGGGGAGGTTTAGGTTGTATATCCAAAAGAAATTTTTTACAGAGAGAGTGGTCAGGCATTGGAATGGCCTGCCCAGGGAGGTGGTGGATTCTCTGACCCTGGAGGTTTTTAAGGTGAGACTGGACATGGCACTGAGTGCCATGATCTGGTAATCAAAGTGGGGTTGGATCAAGGGTTGGACTTGATGATCTCAGAGGTCTCTTCCAACCCAACTGATTCTATGATTCTAATGCAGTTGCTGAATTCTTCTGTAATGACAGCTTGAAAAGGTAAACCATTACTTTTGAGTAGTACTAATAACTTTTTTTAATTTAAAAATCTCTTTAGGACCATCTGATTCTGACAATTTCACTCACAGTCTGAGAGGTGTAATTCCACGGAGTTTTGAATACTTATTTTTCCTGATTGAGCGGGAAAAGGAAAAGGTACATTTATTTTATATTTATTATTGCAGTGAAAGTAATGGTTCACAGTAAAGGTTAGCTAAGGCTAGTAAACCAGATGTGCAGCCAGTAAGTTACCATGATTATTGCCATCTTGCATCAAATTGATTAATGAGAAACAGTAGCATCTAATACTCCACCAAATTATAGTACAGTTTCTTGAGACACATGTGTAGGTTTCTGGATGCTGGTTGTCATCTGGGCACCAGAAATGTATACAGAATATATATGCAAACTAATAGCTTTGGATATGTGTGAAAAGAGACTCATTGCCATACAATGCTAGATTTAATAAAATGAATCAGTTTATAATGTAAATTACTGTGTTTTTTCAGGCTGGCAGTGGAAAGAGTTTTCTCTGCAAATGCTCATTTATTGAAATCTACAACGAACAGATATTTGACTTGCTAGATTCTGCTTCAGCTGGACTCTTTCTTAGGGAGCACATCAAGAAGGGAGTCTTTGTTGATGGTGCTGTTGAACAGGTGTTGTCATCTGCTGCGGAAGCATATCAGGTATTTTTTTGTCACTTTTTAATGTTTGGATTATTTATCTTGGTGCTTTTTTGGTAAATGCTCCTCTTTGAGTAAAGCACATTTTTTTCTGCACAGTATCTGTGATGTGTTCTTCCCCTGTCTCTGTACTCTACAACACAGCATAAAGAAGTCATTTCCAGGCAATTCTTCCTGACTACCCCACACCTGTAATAAATAATACACAGTTCTGGAGTGTGGAGTATATGAAGTGCAATTACAGTAATCTTTCTCTATAGAGTTTACCCTACACATCTCTGAAACAGCAACAGAAAATTACATTTCCTGCTAACTGGGCAGTGTATGTTCCAGAACTGTCAGGTTTATTTCTTCATGAATGATACACACACATAGTACTTGTGTGACTTCAAATATGTTTTGTTCCTTGGGTACTGCTACCATACACCAGTATTGGGTATGTTACACTTTCAAACAGCAGTAGCACTTTTGGAAGAAAGAAGTGAATGTTGTAATCAATGCTTCTAATTAAGCTTAACTGTAGCTATATTTTTTCACTTTTAAAATAACTTCTGTTGGAAAATAGTCAAAGTCCTTTTCATGAGATTTTTGAAAACTATTGCGCTAAAATGTGCCTACGGCTGCTTATCTATGTAGGCATTTACATGTACGTGAAGTACAGTCTGAGGTACTTGATATTACTTGTTGTCTTTTTCATGCTTAGGTATTAACTACGGGCTGGAGAAACCGTCGTGTAGCATCAACCTCAATGAACAGAGAATCCTCAAGATCACATGCAGTTTTCACTATCACAGTGGAATCCATGGAGAAAAACAATGAGGTTGTTAACATTCGGTCTTCCCTGCTCAACCTGGTGGATTTGGCAGGATCTGAGAGACAGAAAGACACTCATACAGAAGGACTGAGGTTAAAGGTTAGTTCTGTAACATCTTTGATATCTTTCTCGTTTCAAATGTACTGCCCTGTTCCATCCACCAAATCCCATTCCCCTTTGTTCTCTTTGTTCTGTTTTTAGGAAGCAGGTAACATAAATCGATCACTAAGCTGCCTGGGCCAAGTAATCACAGCACTTGTTGATGTGGGTAATGGCAAACAGAGACACGTTTGTTACAGGGATTCCAAGCTCACTTTTCTGCTACGGGTAATACATATCCTCTGGATTTTATATGCTGCTACTTGGGATGTAGAAAAAATATTTGGTTGGGTTTTTTTACTGTAAAAACCAAAACTCAAGTGCTTTAAAGTTGTTTCAATATTGGGCAAGCAGAAGAAAGCTTGAAAAATATCTTTTTAACCTAAACAGACTTCTAGTTGATTTATGGCTGTTAATTGATGACAAATGTATTTATGCTCGTGATCTCCTATTACATATTTGCAAGTTTTAAAGAAAAATCAGCACACATTTTGATCCCTATAATTTGGGAAATACTGTGTATCAAAATGTAGTATTTAGATGTGTTGAAACATTTGACATGCTTTCCAGAATTAGCCTATGTGTGCTTAAGTGTTTGTGTGATGTTAAGAATGAGATAAATTTACAGTTTCCTACCTGAGAACTTATAGGCTCTTTTCAAGATGAACAGAAAACAAAGACACAAGCAGTCAAAAGACTTGTTGGATGCCAGCACTCACCAAAATTCTGTGAAAAGTAATGAACATCCTTAATATGTTTTTGTATTATAATATACTACTTGTACATAATACAGTATTTTTATTACAACACAGTATTGTCATCGCAGCAAAATTTCTCAAACATTCCATCCCAGTTCTACGTAGGTCTTAGATTCGTGGAACTCTGAAGAGTTATGTTCTTCCAATGCAACCCAAAATACATAGAAACTGAAAGAGAATTTCATCTGTATCAGCTGTTACTTTAAGTAGTTATTTTTTTAGATGTCTGTACTGCAAAGAAATCCATAAACATGACCTTCTCCGCTAGAGAGAGACAGAGCCAGAGAGACAGAGTGAGTGTGTGCGTGTGCTATTGAGGCTTGTGGACTGTTCTGTAGTACTAGACTTAGTTTTAGGTATATCTGCTGTCTTCTCCAGAGATTTGAGAGTTACTTGTCTAACAGCACAGAAATATCTGAAGACATGAATGTAAAAGGGAGAGGTTCCTTTCATATCTTTGGTCAAGAATCTGTTCATTTGTGATTTTGTTTGTTTGGCACTTGCAACCAGAATGAAGATAGGTTGGAACAATCAACAGGCTAGGTGGTGTTCAACGTAATGCTAACAGTAATCTGCTAATTACCAAGATTAAAGTGAAATTGTACTTTATTCCCTGAATATTTTTCCATTTGTTTGGATTTTTTCTTCTACCTGCTGTTCAGATGTAAAAAGTACCTCAAATTGTTGTTAAATAATGTAGTCAGGGCTTTGAAAACCCAAATATAGTCTTTATTCACAGTCATATCCTTTCTATCCACATTTGCAATAAAATCTGAGAAACTTACCTAGCATGGGTGTTTGTCAAATGAGATCTTTCTGCAATTTGTTCAAAATGATACACAGTAGCTCTTAGGTTAGAGCTCTCAGCTCTTGGCTTTCTATTGACACCAGAAACATGCAAATAAGACTTAACTTCCATGTTTTTAAATAGGATTCCCTTGGTGGTAATGCAAAAACGTGTATAATTGCCAATGTCCACCCAGGATCCAAGTGTTTTGGGGAAACTCTGTCTACTCTGAATTTTGCTCAGCGGGCAAAGCTGATTAAAAACAAGGTAAGAGAGTTACTCCATGTCTTCAATGGAGCAACAATTTCTTGTCAATTAACCAACATACCTGCAAGCATGGCAGCTTCATTGAAATACTCCTGTGTTTTCAGTAATTCAAATTAATTTAGCTTATTAGAAAAAACACTAAATTTGCTTTCGTAATTTTGTTTTATGACCAACTATTTTTGAAAAGGGCTTGTTTGCTCTTGGTTATGAATACAGGACAACAGCTGGGAACTAGGCGAGGGCTGATAATAGTATGTATTCATTGCTCATTCTCAGAGCACTTCATTAGAAAAGTAAAAAGTAAATAAATCTCTACTAAAAAAGAAAATCCTCATAGTTTTATTTCAGTGTTATTTCAGTTATTTAGTTTTATACATACGCTAGTACCCAAAATGTAATTTCTTCTGAGTGGGTTTTGAAAGTATCTTGGCATTTAGCTGAAACTGCTTTGTTGGTCGAAAAGCTCCAGACCTTTGTCTGCAGAAAATATTAGATATTTTAACCTTTACTTTTATCTGAAGTGCAACTTGCTGCTTTCTCAGTAAATGGAACACTGCTTTTTCCCTAAGTTCTTCCTTTCCTAAGAGAAGCTTCGTTGCTCTGCATTCTCTGACTTTTATCCTGTGAGATTTTTATTTGTACCTTTTCCTGATTTTCCTACTTCTGTCATATTTATGAAAGGCTGTGGTAAATGAAGACACACAAGGAAATGTGAGCCAGCTGCAAGCTGAGGTCAAGAAGCTGAAGGAGCAGCTTGCTCAACTTACTTCAGTGCCACCTGTGCACAATATTTCTGTACCACAAGGTAAGAGTTGAGGTGAGGGAGAGAGAATTTGCTGCTTCTGTAATCTGGAGGGTTGAAGGCCTTCATTAAGTTTCTGAACAATTAATGTTTCTGTAGGAACTGACTTGGAGATTGTGTTTATTTTATGGATTCCACCACCTGTATTTGTATGTAATACTTTGCAGAAATTGTTAATGTGATTTTTATTTTTCTTCCTTTCGTAAGTTTGGGTACTGGACACAAATTTATGGTACTATATTTTATTATAGAATACCTACATACTCTTCCACTTTGTAAAATGTATGCTGCCTAATCCTTTAAGTAACCAAAAGTTTGCCTGTGATTCCTTGTACATTTACAACAGACAGAAGGCACAAAGGTGTCAATAATGTCACACTTTTTATAAGCTCAGGACTGGATCTTTTTCCCCTCTTCCCTTTTTTTTCCCCATTCAGGAAGAACCGAAGAGGGATGTTTACTCTCAATAAAAGATCCATTTCAATGTAAGATGGAAAGAGTTTTTGCATAACTTTTTCCTCCCATAAGCTTTTCACTACACCATTTTACCTGCAATGCAGATCCCAGCAGAGTTTTCTCCTATGTCTGTTTCTCACTGAAACACACTACCTTATAAAGTTTGATTGCAAGGTAGTAAACGGTATCTTGTAACCTTTACTGTGTTGCTGAGTGAACTGTTCCCTGACCTTGCCAAGAAATAGAAGATACAGCAATAGAAGTTACTACAGAAGTTAAAAGCCTTATCTAACACAAAGCATCTGTGGTTGAGGTTTCCCAAGGAAAAAGTACTTCTGTATTTGCATACACATTTAGCCAGTAAGAACAAGTCAGTAGCCATGTAGGACACTGACTCACTGTTTATAAACACACGAATATTGACAGAGAGAAAGGGCTCAATGTTTAGACCCGCCATAGAGTTCTGAGGGAAAGCAAGTGATAATTCTTAAACACTGAGGAGTTTTGTGCAGAACTTAATATATCAGAGCTGTGTTTGTTCTATGCATTTAAATTATGTTTGTAATGGTTGATCACACAACAGAAAATCTGCTTGCTAGCTAATCTAAAAACATGATGTCATTTTAAAATGTATTAAGTTACAATAGGGTAGTTATTATGCACCTAGATATTATGGTGATTAGTATTCCATAAATAAGTAGTCCTGCCTGTGTGAGGATATTCAAAAAAGCTGTTTTGAATTAATTTCTAAGTGGATTATTAAACCCTTTTAATCCCTTGTGTGGACACTTTCCTTCCAGATTAAGCCACTAATTGTCCATATAATTCATGCTTATTTTCCTGAGTTTCCTTCTCTTAAACCAGTCAGTCCACTTTTATTATGTACAAACTGCACTAATAATGCTAATAATGACTTAGTGTTATCAAATTAATTTCAGAGGGATTTTGCATTTTATAGATATACTTAGCTGAATGAACTGATTCTTTTATTTTAATAAAAGTTCATTGCAAGGCCATTCAATGCTTGCACAACTTTGCTAATTATACAATTGTGTATATTAGCTCTGTTCTTTATCAGCACTTGCAGGTGACTAGGAATCACTGTCTCAGCAGTATGCTCTGGGTATGGCATGTGATCTTTGTAGAGGAATTCCACTGTTCAAAGAATTCATTTGAATTTTCTCTACACAGTTGTCATTTTATATATGTAGGAAAACCTGGTTAAGTGGTATTTTAATAAATATGCCATTTGTTTCATTGACTGTCCCTACAGATGCTGTTGAAAAAGGGAAGAACAACATAAATTACATGAACAATTTTCTTGAAGCAATGTTGTTTTGGGAGAAATCAGAAGGCGAAAAGAAGGTAAGAAAGCACTAATATTTCTAAGTTCATTCAGTGCACTCTCTGGTGACAGACCACTGAGCATATTGAAACTGACTCTCTTAATGATTTTCTTTGGTTTTGAATAAAAATACTCTGTCCAAAGACAAGGTTTAGTAACAAAGGAACTTAATCAAATGCCATTTAAGATGAAACCTGTAGTCCTCAGCAGGACTGCAAAGATGTTATGAGGTTGCACAGGGAGAAAACTAGTAAGGCCAAAGCCTAAATCAAACTTAATCTAGCTACTGCCATAAAATACGTCTGTAAATACTTTAGCAAGGAAAGAAGGTCTAAAGAGAAACTGTCCAGTATTGAATGAGGGGGGAAACAGAGTGACAAAGGCTGAGGAAAAGGCTGAGATACTTAATACCACCTTTGCCTCAGTTTTTAATAGAAAAAGAACAGTTTTCCAGATACCCAGCCCCCTGAGCTGGAAGACAGGGACAGGGAGCAGAGTGAAACTCCCATAATCCAAGGGGAAATGCTCAGCATTCTGCTACACCACTTAGACACACACAAGTCTGGATATTAGGAAACAATTCTTCACTGATAGGGTTGTCAAGCACTGGAAAAGGCTGCACAGGAAACCGATTGAGTTGCCATCCCTGAAGGTATATAGAAGACATGTAGATGTGGCACTTGAGGATGTGGTTTAGTGGTAGCACTGGGTTAGCAGTTGGACTTAAAGATCGTAAAGGTCTTTTCCAACCAAATAATTCTATGCTTCTGTTCTATCTTTCCAATTCCAACAAGACATAGGATAGCTTTCATAGTATGTTTACTTTTAGGGATTTTTTTAATTGACATTTTCTAATAAGAAAAAAATTGAATGAAATTATAAACTTCTGTTTCACTTAATTTTGAGTGTGCTTTTGAGTGTTTGAATCAACATTGTTTGTGAAGCAAACCTCCCAGTTATTGTGCTTCGGTCATAGCATAGTACTGAAACAGCCAAAATGGATTTGGGTTTTTTTTAAAAGAAAATTATCTGAAACAGGTTCTCTAGTGGTGTGCATCTGCTGTTCTTAACTGAATACTTAGCCTGCCAGATCATATTGGAGTTTCTAAGTACAAGTTTTGCAACATGGTGTGTAAATTGGGTTCTTAGTATGAGCTTGTTCTCTACAGATCTGCTGCAAATGATGGTCTGTGTATTTACCTTATTACTGGTAACTGAGTTTTGCATTGTTTGTCTGCCTGTGCCTATATATGTGATATATGCACTTTAAAAATTCACCTAGTGTAGCTTGTTTTCCCACTACTCTTTGTATGTACTTTCTAAGGGTTTATTAGAAAAAGTTGCTCAACTAGAAGATCTGTGTGCCAAGAAGGAAAAATTTGTTCAGTCCAATAAAATGATAGTCAAATTCCGGGAAGACCACATTGTTCGTTTGGAGAGATTACATAAAGAGGCTGGTGGGATTTTATTGCCAAAAGAGCAAGATGATCTCCTTAGAGACTTGAGGGAAGAAGTGCAGACACTCAGAGAACAGGTAAGTCTTTGTTTTTTCTTTTCTAGAACCATTTTTTGGGGGGAGAATAGCTTGTGATGGAGTTCTGTGGTGAACAGATAGTCTTTTTAGTAAAGACTGTCAGGAAAGAAAAGGATGGGTCATGGGTTCTTTTGTAGAAGCGTCTCAAATGCATGGAGTTCCCCTACAGAAGGGACTATGGGTGGGTTTTAGAGCTTATGAGCTTGCACAAGAGGAGAGTTTAGTAAGGGTGATGTTATGGTGGGAGCTTTCCACAGGCCACCTGATCTGGGTTAGGCAGAGGACTAAGTCTCCTTTCAGCAACTCAAGGAAATCTCCAAATCACAAATCCTCATTCTTACGTGCGACTTTAAGCTCTATGACATCTGTTAAAAGGCAAAGACAGCAGGATGCAAGCAGTGCAGCATGTTTCTGAAGCATAATGGGACAGGTAGATGCCAGATGGACCAGTGAGGGGTGATGTGGTCCTGGAGCTGCATGAAGAAGGCCAATAGCAAATGACATACTAAGGCTTCACGAGAGGAGGCTTTGGGTTCTTCAGAAAACTAGTAGGTATGATATAATTTGTGAGGCAGTTTTGAAGAATAAAAATGCCCAAGAGAGAAGGAAAATTCTTTAAAAGCAATTTCCTCCAAGCACAAGTAGGAAAAAGGAGTAAATGTGTTGGAAAACTAGCATGCACCCGTAGCACATAACTGAGCTTCAGAGTAAAGGGATGGGGTGAGGAAATGCCAAAGTCAGGACTGTTCGTTAATGACTATAGAAACATTACAATGGCATGCAAAGTCAGCGTTAAGAAAGCTAAAACTCAAAATCAAGAGCAGCAAGGAAAGCACCTACTGTTTTATTACCAGTAAAAGAGTTAACACATAAGATGTAAACTCACTGTCTTGTTTTGAGAGTAGATTCCATGGCAGTTGGAAAACTAACAAAAAAGAAATGGGACAGTGTTAACCACTGTAGGGAACACCACTTTTCCATTACAATTTAATGCTTATTAAAGGTAGTAGAGTAACAGCTAGATAGGTATAGCATTGTCTGGAAAATAAGAACTGTTGAATAAAATATTGCTTATCACAGGTGGAACAACATCCACGAATTGCAAAGTATGCCATGGAGAACCATAATCTCAGAGAGGAGAACAAAAAACTTCGTTCTTTACAGTCAGTTAAAAAGGCTCAAGAAATTGATGCTCAGACCATTGCAGAGCTAGAAAAAGCTTTTTTGGAAGCTTCAGCCAAAGAGAAACATACTGGAGGTAAAAATACAAACATTTTTCAGCTAAATAAGTTTACTGCATTTTTGTTGTGTGCAGCATAACGTTGAAAATGTGTTGATGTATTTTTGCCTTCTTCAAGTTGATACATGAAGACTGATAAAACAAGTTTACTTCATTTTATTCATGTTGGCCTTCAAGCAATAGGAAATCTGGTTTTGCATCTTGTGAACACCATTTATAACCTCATTTTGTGTTTCTCAGTTTTCACGAAGACTGCAGAATTATATTAATTAGTCTATTGGTTTTCATGTGGACTGTTGCTAATACCTATTTTTGTCAGTCTTAATGGATGCTGTGCTGTTCAGAAGCCCAAAAGCTTTAATTTTAGTAAAACTGAAGATACTTGATCTACTCTGTGATTTCAGAGGGTACATGTTTGTCCTTTAGGTCATCGTTTCTATCCCACCACCATATCAGCAGAAGGGAACTCCCTGGCGTCTGTTGAAAGGCTGAAGGCACGTCTGCTGGAGACTCAAACTGAACTGGCAAGTTCAAAGCAAGAATATGAAGAATTTAAAGAGCTAACCAAGTGAGACAAAACAGTATGGAATTGTCTGTAATTAAATGTCTTAAGTAATTATTTATATTGATTTTTAAAAGTTAGTCTCAGAGTCTGAATACAGTCTAAGGTTGTTCTTAGCAAAGAGAGCGCCATGTTAAGAGCAATGCCTGCACACAGAACATGTTCCTGTTGAACATGGTTACTCCCAGACTAGGGAACAACCACAACTCAGCCTGAAGGCATGGCTGCTCTGTTGCACATTTCTTTGTCTTTTCCAAAGCCACTCTTGTGTTTTAGTATAAACATTTAAAAAAAAGCTTCATAGCATGCAGGATATTGGACATACCCTGAAATTCTGATAGTCACCTGTGTTAACAACACAGGGAGAGTTTGACTTAGTTTCCATGTCGAGCAAGTATTTTTCAGTAACTGAAATATTACAGATGGAAGCAGTGACAAGAACTAAGAGGGGTTTGTCTTGGTGCAACAGTAGCCTTTAATATAACCAATTTCAGACTGCAAGTTTGGGTCACCATAAATGTAGAATCCAAGCACCCCAGAAAATTCTGGCTAACCTGTTGGTTAATTTTTGTCTCTACTTCAAAGATTATTTTTTTAAGAAGGCAATAATGCCACTATCTTGAAACTTGTTGGAACAGATTTAGTTCAAATCAATGCAAAGACATGGTGTTAGTACATTTATATCCATTTGCTTTGACATCTAAACATGACATAAAGGTCTACTTTGCCCTTACTGTAATTATTCTCCTTGAGGGCAGCACATGAAAGGCCGTGTAATAACTTCAGTGTACACATATTCATATGCAAGTGAATAATACATGATTTGATTAACACCATTTCTGAAAAAATCAGGTCTTGTTATGGAGATACAAGAAAAATCATTGCATTTCCAGCAAATGTAATGCAAACCTGGAAGGCAAAAGGGACCAGAGATAGATAGATAGATAGATAGATAGATAGATAGATAGATAGATAGATAGATATGTAAAAATATAAATATATATTAATTTTTTGTTTATACCTAACATTTGCTTTTTAATGATTTTAGTGAATCTAGAATGTAATTCTAAAACATTAGACACATGATAGTTCCATTTTTGCCTCCCCACTTTTTTTTTTTCCAAAGTAGCTTTTAATATCCTTTTTGCTTACTCAGGCAATTGTACAAGTCTGTATTTTTATTCTTAGACTTCTTTGAAGCAAATCCTGCAAACTGTATAAATAATGATGTTATAATCTACTGAAGCTACCAATTCAGCAATCTATCAATTTTCCTGTATGATTAATTACAATGCTCTATTTATATCTTCTTATATTAATTACTTTTTTTCCTACCCATTAAATATATTCCTATTTTATGTATTCCATGTTTTGTACATGTCTTGCTTTCTTGATAGTATGTATGCATTTTATTATCAATTACTGACTTTTTCTTAGTGGAGTTCAGTCAAACCCAAGTATGCTTTTAAACCTATGGAGTCACTAAATTACCCTAAACTTTTAAGTTGTTTCTAGTTTCAGAGTAACTGGATGCTTAATTTTACATGCAGGTGTAACTATATGGTGTAAGTGAACATGTTGAGTGAACGTGTTTATTTTTCTGCTCTCTAACAGCAGTCAGAACTAAACTGACAAAACTCTGTTCCGTAAGTTTTGTTGCAGATGCCAAAAACATGAGAGAAAGTGATAGCATTAAACTGCTGTAAGATGAAGTAGCATGTTTGCTGTAGACTTTGACTCTACCATTATGTCAGTAATGCACAACTATCACAGAGACAGCATGTAGCTCTGCAAAACACCTAATGAAAATTATTCCTAAATTTCTGCTCAACTGTTGGATTTCAGTTAAAGTCTTAGATGGCAAAATAATCTTAACAGAGCAGCACTTCCAAAAAAAAAATAAGTCTTTAAAGGATTTTCTTTAATCCTGGCAAGCTCCAGTTCAGACTGCTCATATAACTGGATAACATTTTTAAAGCTTAAAACCATATTGGTATGGGTGATATCACTTTCTCATAAAAGGAACTGCAGAGCTCTCATATCTTATTTCTTACCGTGTAATGGATTTTTTTCTGACATGTTTAGTTACCCATCTGCTTGCTTCATTATGCAAGGACAAATAAGCTTCTTAGCTTTTTAATTTTCTATACATTATTTTTACTTTTTAATACAGAAGTGGTGACTTTTTTCTCAAAATAATGCGTTTCAGTGTTTGGGCAAAAGTTCAGCTGCAGTTTGCTCACTGGCAGTGCTGCAGCATTTTCTTACTGATGGGAGGGCAAACTGATGGAGTAGTTTTGACAGTAGTAACATACTTCCTAAACAGGAAAAAGCATATGGAACTGGAATCAGAGCTTCAATCCCTTCGCAAAGCAAACCAACATCTTGAAAACATTCTGGAGGCAACCAAAGCACACAAGCGCCGAGAAGTGTCTCAGTTGCAGAAGTTGCATAGAGAAAGCCTTAAGGTATGAGAATAAGTTTATTTAAAGCCGTGCACACTTACTCCTGAGCGGCAGGAGAATACAGGCAGTCACTTGTATGATCCTTTAACCTAACCAATGTTCTGGAAAGTTCTCCATATGTGATAAACCAAATAGGCTACTTTTTGTTGTGAAGTATTAACAGATTGGCTGCTATTGCAATCAGATGCCAAATCTGAGAAAGTGGTAGTGGCTTAGAACTAACCACTTTGATCATTTCATTATTCTGCCAATAGAATTATGAAGTACAATACAGACAAAGTCTTAATTCCATTGTACAGTTAACACAAATACTGCTTTGTAATCTTTATAACAGAACATAACCACTCCAACTAAAGCTTACCAGCTACGGTCTCGCCTAGTGCCACGAATAAGCCCAGACTATCATTCTGAAGATTTTCAATGTGTTGAAGAGGTGATGGATGACATTCTGGAAGAGCCAGTTCCTCCAGAAATTAATGAACAAGCATATGAAGCCATGGCTGAGGAGCTCAAAGTGGCACAGGTGAATGTTCTGAATAAAACCTGAAGTGTATGTGTAACTTTATAATAGGGTGGGCTTTGGCATGAAATACTTCCCCCTCACCAAATCTATTTTAATTTGTATGGGAAACTGAAACACTTAATCAACACTTAACACTAAACAGTTCTCTAATTATACATTGTTCTTGGAAGAGGATTTACAGCAAAAATACTGGAAGAGATTTGAGAGTTAAATATTCTAAGTTGTTTAAGATATATATGGCATTTATACTTTTACTTTTTTAACCTGATAACTTGTCCCTGAGGAGTCCTCTTTATAGGTCCCTTTTGACAGCTACATTTGGAACAATACACAAGCTTAATGTATAATACAGCATTATTTGAAGAAACCTGCCAAATAATGCTTGTCCTCCATTATATAATAATTGTCTTGTAATGGGCAGGGAAGGTCTTTTGACACATAGAAGAGCACTACAAAGTTATCTGAACTACTCTCCAGAAGCTGGAACTAAGTTCAGTGCATGTAAACCCCTGGCACAACAGCCAAACCCTGTCTCTGATTCTCACTATAGTGCAGATCCTGTAAGGAACTTAGCTAGTGTATATTTTGAATAATTTATTTTTAAAGCCTTATTTCTCCAAGATAAAAACACATGTCTGAAAAGTAAGTGGTTTTGGATTCAGTCCTTGTATTCCCTGATGGATTTTCTTGTGTTTTGGCAGTTTAGTTAGAAACAGGAGAAATCAGCTTCTTAAGATACCAGTTTATTTTTTGAGTGTTCTGTTGAAAACAGAACAGGTCCTAAAAATAGAAAGTTGTTGACTTTTTTATATTTAATATGCACAGACTGCCATATGGCATGTGAGAATAACTGGAAGATGGGTGCTCTAATTTTGAGTGTCTGTTCTGTCACAGGAGCAACTGAGCACAATGCAGACAAAGCTGGATGAAGAGGAAAGCAAGAATATAAAACTCCAGCAGCATATTAATAAACTGGAGCATCATTCTGCACAAATACAGGAGGTGAGAGAGCAATACAATTCAGGGCTCATTTAACAATGTAATGCAGTCATGCTGCTGTGTTGTCTAGTGAGGCCTTGCAATGTTATGTACATTTTGACTTTTGAAAAGTTTACACAGCGTCAAAACTCAGGGCTGCACAGGAAGACAAGGGCTTAAAATCACAGAATAGTTTGGGTTGGTTTAAAGGCCACCTAATCCAACACCCCTGGAGTTGGAGTGAGCAGAGAAGATTCATTTAACTTAACACTGCAGGTTTGACTTTGATTTTGTTGTTTTAACTCTTGTGATTCTGAGCCTGCTTAATATAAGCAAATAGACACTATTGTGGTTGGATTTAGCCAACTTTTTGATTTTTGGAAAACAATAATAACAAGGAAATTTTAAACTTTGGAATGCTGAAAATAGTATTTGTCTCAATTAGAACTATCTGTCAAATATTTTTAAGTCTTGCTTAATCACTAGGGTTGATAATAGAAAAGGAAATAAGGTCTGTATTCTTTCCAGATCAGTCTCACTTTTGATAAATTCTGTTCTGAGAATATCTCAGCTCCTAAACTGTGGGCTGCTTTAAAATTAAATTTTTAGATCAGGTAATGTCTTCAGTTATATAAATTATTTTTTTTCTTGGACTTCTATGGATTTCAGAGTCACCAAATATCAAATTTAAAGAAAAAATTGCCGTGTATTAATAACCAGGTGATGAAATGCTTTAATACATCATTACATTATTGTTACAGCTCTGTGACCTGGCCACTCCTACACTTCCTTCTATTTAAAAATTTTATTTTTCTTCTTAAGCTTCTTTCATCTGAAAGGAATGACTGGAGTAAAGAGCGCCAGGAGCTCCTTGAACAGATAAAATCACTTGAAAAGCAATTGCAAGACAGTCAAAGCAAGGCTGATAGTAAGTCTATGTAATACTGAAATTTCCCAAAAGCTTTGAGGTGTCTTACTGTTTTGAATCAACAATAGCACATGCTGGGTAACTGTTTAGGTTGTTAGGTAGTTGGGCATACTGGTTTGATTTTTATCTTTTTTTTTTAAGAATGCAGTCTTTTGTAGTTACAGAGTATCTTTGCCTAATCTTGCATGGTATACAATATTCAAAATGGCTCTTTTTACTCTGAATGGGAAGGAGGTACAGGATATAGTATTTTAAAAGAAAATATTAAATAGAAATAAATGAAAAATCGTGTACTGGTCTGTGGAAATGCAGTGATATTGCCTGGAATGGTTTTCATTCACTTTTACTACTTATTGTTTCATTGACCTCCATTCACAAAGCCTTTTTGTGTGTGACTTTGGAGGTAATTCCACTGAAAATGTGCAGAGTTCTGTAAGACTTTCCCAGCAGGTTCTGTACCATTACATGTCGTATATCTAGTACAGTTTTCCAAGTAACATGAAAATCATTTGGGATTTTTTTAACAGTATTAAAAAGTGAAGTCTGTGACTTGCGCATTGTCCTGCAGTCTGCAGACAAGGAGCTGTCTGCTGTAAAACTGGAATATAATGCCTTTAGGGAAAAGCAGGAGAAAGAAATGAGTCAGCTTTCTGGTAGACATATGGATGTACAGTTCCAGCTGGACAGTGTCAGGTATGTTGACAGTTGGGTAAAATGCTTTAACACCCTTTCTGGATGCATCCAGTGATTTAGTCCTTCTCCCCTGCATCTGAACCTGCACTTTACATGTCTTCTTGTTGTTTTGTGTTTATTGTCCTTTGCTCATTCTTGTTTGTTTGTTTGTTTTGGTTTTGTTTTGTTTTGTTTTGCTCAGTTATGCCATGCCTCTTTCAGAGCCATGATGGGGAGGGAACATGGTGAAATTAGCAGAAAGAAAAAAAAATTAGGCTGCCTTCATTTTGCTTTGCATTTTCCCATTAAGTAGGATATACCTATAAACTCGGGGCGATCCCGTGGTGTAAAGGAGAGCACTCTGGACTCCGAATCCCAAGGACCTGAGTTCCAGTCCCAGTGGGGACCGTCCCCTGGCAGTTCAAGCCTCCCTGCCATCCCATCCCGTCAGATCTCGGATGCTCAGCAGGGTCAGCCCTGGTCAGTACCGGGTGCTGTGACAGTCCCGAGGACTTCACTGTCACTGTCCAAGCTCGCTCGTCCATTGGCAGATGGATCTCAGGACTTAAACGGTGGGGCCAGTTCTGCGCATGCTGTGCCTCATCTAAAAAACATCCACTGCACAGGCTGGAAGGGCACGTGGGGAGAGCCCTGCCCAAATCTGCGTTCGCGAAGTCTGGCCATACACACCTATAAACTCATTGCTCTCCAAAAGTTAATTGGCTGAAGAGACAGAGTTTGTCAGTCTGATCACATCAATTAGGTGGCATTGTAATGCTGCTCTAAAAATATAAATAGAAAGAAATCATAAAAAAATAACTGAAGCTTGACTATGGAAACCAGAAAAGCTCATTACCCTCTCTGCAATAATTGCCATAATTATTGGGAGATAAAAATCAGTAGAGTTTTGAATTATTAGAATGACTTGGTTGTGTTGGTTTTTCTTGATGTTGAGTTTTGCTTGTTTTGTTGTGTTTTGGCTTTTGTGTTGGTTTTGGGGTTTTTCCCTGGAAAGCTTAGCTATGTTTTGCATTATATTAGGTCATGTAGTAATTTTTGATTGATGCATTTTAAAACTGGGAAACAGGAATGGAAATTAAATGCTACAGTTTCATTGATGCCTTCTGTGTTAGTGGAAATACTGACTATGTGGAGGATATTCTTTCTATAGGCCCTCCTTTAATATGATTCACAACACTTGTCTAGCACATCTTTTACCCCTCTTTGCTTTTCACATTTTTGAAAAATCAAATGAAATAAATTTTAAGTGCAACATTTTAGAGAGAAATAACTTGAACTTGTCCAGAATATAAAGAGATTAAAAGGCATAAATGACATAAATATCAGCTATGCAGATGTTGATACGGAGGATCCGTCTAACAGAGCTTTTTGTCCAACCTGCCTAAAAAAAAATTCTATATTTTTTTAATGGTGAAACTCCATTATCAAGACATAGTGACTGAAATTTCAGTAGAATTATGTAAGAAGTAAATTATATCTGGGGATTGGCAAACCTACACTGCCTTTTTTGCCAAGGCCACTTCAATTCTCCCAGGCACTCAGCAATAGGACAAGGGGGCACGGGCTCAAGCTCTGCCAGGGGAAATTTAAGTTGGAGATCAGAAAAAAATTCTTTCCAGAGGGAGTGCTCAGGCATTGGAATGGGCTGCCCAGAGAGGTGGTGGATTCCCCATCCCTGGAGGTTTTAAAACTGAGATTGGCCGTGGCACTGAGTGCCATGATCTGGTAAAGGGGGCGGAGTTGGACCAAGGGTTGGACTTGATGATCTCAGAGGTCTTTTCCAACCCAATCGATTCTATGATTCTATGAATTTCCCGTGACCTTCAGTAATCTGGTGTTTCTGAGTTTAAAAGAGTTACCATTTATGTCAGTCACTCCTTTCTAAAATAACTGTACTCTGTATATTATCTGAAGATTCTAAAGTACAAATGATTGGGAGTATTTTTATAATGACACAAACCTTATCAGAGTTTTTGTTTTGTTTAATAAAGGTTAGAGCATGAAAAGATTCTTGAAGAAAAAGCAAGTCTGCAGGATGACTATGACAATTTGCAAGAAGTAACAAAGTTTGAGACGGACCAGCTGAAGCAACAACTTGAGGACAGAAAACAAGAAGCAGAAGCAATGAAAACTGAGCTTTGTGTAAGACAGTCAAGGATTTCAAAGGAGTTTATTATACCATAGCCAGATTGTTTGATTTCTGCTGTTGTATCATTCATAATAGAGTCCACAGTAATAATAGATTTCTTGGTGATTTCATTTGGAAGATGTACCCAAAACGTTTTTCCAAACTTGGTGCAAGATTTTTGCAACCACAGGCTACAAAAAATATCCAATAGCATCATGAAGTAATAAGTTTTCAGGCTGAAGAAGTTGCTCTGGAAACGTTGAGGGAGATGGGTTAATTAGTAAAGGAATAGGAAACTTCTTTGGAAAAGAATCCTGACTTTGAAATGCTGAGATGACCTTTCATCTCAGGACTAGCCAAGACTAACCTACTTATTCTGTCTTTACAAAGCAGTTTCTTAAAAATTTTCATAGTGGATGTGATCTTGTTAAAATGATCTATGGCTTGTGGGGGATCACTGTCCTGCAATTTAGTTGATGCTGTCCTTGAAAGCCTGTCAGACTGCAGTGACTGCAAAACAGCAATAAGGTTGCTCAAGGGCTTTTGCAAATGATTTTCTGCTTTTCTGCAGTGTACACTGTGCCTGCTCTGGAAATTTGAAATAAGTTTTTGTTTTGAAGTAAGTTTTTGGTTTTAGTGTTTAAAGGAATACTGACAGACCGAAAATTAGTGATTTAAATTCCTTTATTATTTTGATGTTTAATATCTTGAACAAACATGGAATTTGAAAAATGCCCCTAAATTAATCTGCAGTTGAAAATTCTAATTTCTCCCTTCACAACCTTGGGTGTTGAGGAATATCATAGCTATTATCAATGGCAGATGAAAAGAACCAATTACCTAATACGAATAAGAGTTTACTTCTGAACTTGACCAGGACAAATCTAAGGATCTTTCTGTTTCCAGTTAGGGTTTTGAGAGGGGTGAGGTTGGTTTCAGTCATCTTAAGAATTTGTTTAGATTTTATTTTGTTGTGGGTTATTGTAAAGGTCTTATATTGTAACTTCTTATAGCAACACATATTTTGATATTCTAGAACCTTTTTCACCTTCTGAAAACAGAAAAAGAACATAATGAAAAACTAACATTACAATTACAAGAAGACAAAGAAAACAATACAAAGTAAGTTTTAATTAGTGGTGGGGTTTATTTTCATCTGACCTCATTGTTTTTGTCCTGTGCTGTGTTTTGTATTTAGATGGGGATCCTGTTTGTAGAGGTGTTTTTCTCCAGGTGGCTGACAATAATTACATAATGGGCTTTTTATTTTATCTGGATTAGAACAACACTTCATTTTAATGTGTTCAATTAACATTACAAAAGTAATTTTATTGCAAGTATAGTTCTTCGTGTAAAAAATAAAGTTCCACCACTGATAGCAGTGTATGTAACTAAACTACCAGTCTTTTGTATAGCACTGAGAAGGTGATTACCAAAGAACCATTAAAAAAATTAAGTGCAAATAAGAACAAACTAATATGACTTGATTTTTGTTAAAGCTCCCTTATGTTTTGATTATATTTTTCACTAGAAATGTTTTCTTCACCAGGGAGCTCTTGAAAGTACTTGAAAAAGCACAAGTGGAGAAACCTTTCTCTGAAACGGTGACACTGTGTGAGCAGCAGGTACAGCAGCAGATTTGAATATTTGCATTTCCTTGTGCATTAATAGCAATTTTATTTGTGTGCTGACTGTTCCATTTTTTGCTGGTTACCAGCAAAATAAATGTAGAGTGTTCAGGTTACAGATTGTTTTGTTAAACTACTGCTTAATTATTCTGGTACAGTTAACA